>JAWWNI010001134.1:0-45412 GCA_034642065.1 Darevskia nairensis | reverse complement strand
AAGCAATATCATCAGACAAATAAATAAATGTGGTATATATAAATTTTTTATTTAAAGTAACATATAGTGGTAGAAGTAAATTTTTGTAAATGTTTCTTTTTGGATGCTCGTTGTTGATTTCTGTATTACTTCATATAGTTGTTTCTTTCTTGTATGTTATAAAACTCAATAAAAAATAATAAAAAAAGACGAGCTTCTGAGGGGTTAGAACCAAATTCCATCCTTTTTTAAGGCACAGAGCTGGCCGGACCTGCGGTGAGTTCCCATCGATGATTAGGGTCACTAGCTCGCTTCTATCTGCGGTTCTTGGAGATGTCCTAGCAGGGCTCTGCTGGGGTATGGTCATGGGTGGCGTAGTTTCTTTGGTCGCACTCGGAGTTGTTTTCTCAGATAGGGGCTTGGATTTTGACTTGGGAATGCCCACTTTGCGTGTCCCTTTAATACCTTGTGTGTTGGTTTTATTTGTTCCAGTTGTGGCGGGAGATGACAATAAGTTAAAAGGTTTTTGCCACTGCATCTTGCAAGTGTGATGAGTTATCCGGGACATCCTTGGATTTTTCATGTAAAAGGAGTCTCCAAGCGGCTCACATTCTCCTTTCCCTTCCTCCCCCACAACAAAAAGAAAAAATGGGATGTAAGGAGGTCAAGGTAAAGGGACCCCTGACCATTAGGTCCAGTCGTGTCCGACTCTGGGGTTGCGGCGCTCATCTTGCTTTACTGGCCAAGGGAGCCGGTGTACAGCTTCCGGGTCATGTGGCCAGCAGGACTAAGCCGCTTCTGGCGAACTAGAGCAGCGCACGGAAACGCCGTTTACCTTCCTGCTGGAGCGGTTCCTATTTATCTACTTGACCTTTGACGTGCTTTCGAACTGCTAGGTTGGCAGGAGCTGGGACCGAGCAACGGGAGCTCACCCCGTCGTGGGGATTCGAACCGCCGACCTTCTGATCAGCAAGCCCTAGGCTCTGTGGTTTAACCCACAGCGCCACCTGCTTTGCACTAAAACGCTGGCGAGTTTTCATGAGGACCTTTAACAAACTACAGTTCCCAGAGTTCTTTGGGGGAAAGCACAACTCTTAAAGCGATATAAGAGATAATAATAATAATAATAATAATAATAATAATAATTTATTATTTGTACCCCGCCCATCTGGCTGGGTCTTTACATGTATGGTATTGGATGTGACCAGTTGTGATCTGGAAACACGGAGGAGCGAATTTAAGACTGGAGACAGGAGAAGGGGAGGGGAAAATGCGATGGGCAGATTTTGACCCTCTGCTTCCCTTGCCTGGCCCAGGCAAAGTCCGGAGGGCGAGAGAGAAGGGGCAGGAAGTCCCCCCCCCCAATCCCTTCTCTAAGTAATGATGCCTCATTTGAGGTTCAGGGCGGCTTGGTGGAGAAAAGAAACAAAACGACTTGGGAGCATCAGAAGAGCAACAACAAACTGTAAAATGCAGACCATCCTGGTCAGAGTCAGTAGCTGCTAAAGCAAACATCTTAATCTGAACCAGACTCACTGCAGAAAAGGAAACATAGAAGCAGAGCAGAGGGGTGTGTGTGTGGAGAGTTTGGAAAGCTCTTTTCACAAAAAAAACCCCTGGTGCTAGTTCAGGCATAGGCAAACTTGGCCCTCCAGATGTTTTGAGACTACAATTCCCATCATCCCTGACCACCGGTCCTGCTAGCTAGGGGTGATGGGAGTTGTAGTCCCAAAAACATCTGGAGGGCAGAGTTTGCCTATGCCTGTTCTAGTTCAACCTGCCTCCAAAGGAACTAATTCCAATTCACGTTAATCCCTTTATAAAGCAAAGAAGAAGAGAAGAAGAAGAGTTTGGATTTGATATCTCTCTTTATCACTCCCCGAAGGAGTCTCCAAGCAGCTCACATTCTCCTTTCCCTTCCTCCCCCACAACAAACACTCTGTAGGGCGAGTGGGGCTGAGAGACTTCAGAGAAGTGGGACTAGCCCAAGGTCACCCAGCAGCTGCATGTGGAGGAGAGGAGACGCGAACCCAGTTCACCGGATTACGAGTCTACCGCTCTTAACCACTACACCACACTGGCTCTCATCCTAGATCCATGGTCTAGGATGCCGGCCAGCCTGCCAGGCCCCCTTCCAAGAGGCTCCATTTCACCTCCCCTTTTCCACCCCCCCTCCTCCAACAGGCATTCTTCTGTGGCAGCTGAGCATGCTCAGTCTGTGTACTTTCCCCCAAAGAATTCTGGGAACTGTAGTTTGCAAAGGGCGCTGGGAAATGGAGTTCTGTAAGGGGCACACTACAGTGCCCAGGATTTTTTGGGGAAAGTGTCAAGTCTTCATGGGTATTTTAGACTCTGGAAGAAGAAGAATAAGAAGAGTTTGGATTTGATATCCCGCTTTATCACTCCCCGAAGGAGTCTCCAAGCGGCTCACATTCTCCTTTCCCTTCCTCCCCCACAACAAACCCTCTGTGAGGTGAGTGGGGCTGAGAGACTTCAGAGAAGTGGGACTAGCCCAAGGTCACCCAGCAGCTGCATGTGGAGGAGAGGAGACGCGAACCCGGTTCACCAGATTACGAGTCCACCGCTCTTAACCACTACACCACACTGGCTCATCCATATGTAGAACTGTGTGTCTCCCCTTTGTGATGAAATACACTTTGTTGGAGCCATCAACGCACAGCCCTGCGGCGAAATCCTCAAACTGCAGGCACCTGCCCCTTGCTTGCACCCCTGCCCCGCCCCAGGAGAAAGCAAGTTGGGCAGCCCAGCCAGAACAAACCTTCTCCCGACCCCACACCTTTCCAAAGCCAGAAGACGCTTTAAATGGTCAAAAACTGTACCACGGGGAAACATGCCATATTAATCATAATAATTCTAAATCCAGGTCAGCTATATAAAGGCTGGTGTCAAGGAATTTAAATCCTATGAAAAATATACACAGTGTCCGTGTTTCATACCAGAGTCGCAAAAAAGCATTGAGATTTCTCTTCTCCGTACAACCCTTAAATTTACAGGGAGGTCAGGTGGTATGGGCTATTTTGGGGGGCAACTAGTGGCCGGACTCCAGGGAGGACTTAACGCTTTCAGGAACAATACTTGTTGGCCCTTTTTGGTTTCAATACAGTGGTACCTTGGTTCTCAAACTTAATCCGTTCCGGAAGGCCTTCCCAAAACCAACGCGTTCCAAAACCAAGGCGCGCTTTCTCACAGAAACTAATGCAAAATGGAATAACCCGTTCGAGACTTTTAAAAACGACAGCTAAAAACAGAAATTTAACATGAATTTTACTATCTAACGAGACCTTTGATCCATAAAATGAAAGCAATGAACAATGTACGGTACTGCAAAAAATCAACGAAACAGTATTGTAGATGTTAAAAATGAATTTTGTTTTTCTACCTGCACTGTCCGAAGTGGCACCCCACTGGTTCGGTTCAGCATCTCGATTCAAAATGGCAGCTGGCATCCAAACGTCGGTGAAAATGGCTGCCGCCCCACCTCAGGAAGCCGTGTGCCAAGTTTGGTGATGGTATCTCAACAGGTGTCCCAACCGATGCCCCCCCAAAACCAAGCAAAGTTACATTTTCGTCTGCTCTTAAAAAAAAAAAAAAAAAAAAAAATTATTAAAGATTTTATTGATTTACAAAAGTATGTGCAATGTCTCTCTCTCTCTCGTATTTTTTCCAAGTAACATTTTAACAAATCAGTTTGTAATAGTCCACATGGCAATTTTTGTGACGATATCTCAAGAGGCATCCAACTCTACAATTCTACGATTGAATTAAGTTGAATTCTAGTTGAATTAAGCCCATTAATAATGGGCGCTAGCGGCGGCGACGGGGACCCGAGGTGCTTCCTTCTCCCCGCCTCAGGCGGCCAAGCCACCACCATCGCGGAGCCGCCTGTTGCTGCTGCCCCGCCGGCAGCCCCGGCGACGGCCGCCCTCCCCGCTGCCGCCACGGGCGGCTGAGGCGGGGAGAAAGAAGGGAGGGGGAGAAGCAGCAGCGCGCGGGGAGCGGCCGCCATTGCGGCTGAAGCGGAGAGGTTTGGAGGCTCGCGAAGCGCAAGCGCTGCGCTCACACTGCGCTCCAACCTCAGGCTCCTCCTCCTCTCTGCGCTCCAATCCGTGTGTCAGTGGAGCGCATGCGCAGTTGCGATTTCCACTGACACACGGACGCGGACGCAGGGACACAGGGAGATTATTATAGAGGATGTCTCTCTCTCTCTCGTATTTTTTCCAAGTAACATTTTAACAAATCAGTTTGTAATAGTCCACATGGCAATTTTTGTGACGATATCTCAAGAGGCATCCAACTCTACAATTCTACGAATTCTGGTTGAGCATGATATCCCTAGTGCAGTTATACCATAGATTTTTTTAATCGCATTATGATATTGTCAGAAAGATACCGTCCCCTTTCTTAATGTTGTCTCCTATGGAAAAACCCAATTTTCACAGGTTCCAAACAGGGTTGACGGTTCTTCATGCAGAAGAATGTCCACCCCGAGGCAAGGCCTGCCTTCTATTTTTATTCCTCTCCCCAGCCCCCGCCTCCCCCTGCCACCATTTTCCCTGAAAAGGGAACAGTTTGGTCGAAATACTTGCTTACAGAAAACAAATGTCACGTTAAATTTTAATTTTAACCATCTGGCTGAACTCGTTTTGGAACGGGTAGATGAGCAAATGCCGTGTTGGCCCACTTAACTGACCAGGAACTGGGAACTGTATCTAATGCCAACCCATTCAGCACGAATCCACTGAATTAATGGACAAGGCTATGGTGGGTTTGTTAATTTCAGTGGGTTTCTCCGGAGCAGAATTTAGCTCGATGGAGAGATGGCAGAACATCCTGGCGAAAACAGAAAGGGGAGTAGGAATCGCTGATATTTGCTTCTTTGTCCCATGTTCAGAACAGATACTGTATTTTTTTGCTCCATAACGCGCACTTTTTCCCTTCTAAAAAGGAAGGGGAAAAGTCTGTGCGCGTTATGGAGCGAATGCATGGTCCCTGGAGCTGAATTGCCCAGGGACCAAAAGAAGATTGAGCTTTTTCTTTTACAAAGAGAGAAGGGGGTGTTGAAAGGCTGCCGCTTTACAGCTGATCAGCAAGAGATCGGGAAGAGAGATAAGGTCGCTGGGTCCCTTCCTGCAGAGGAGGCTGTTGGTTTCCCCAGCCACATGTGACTGGCTGATTAGATTATCTGTTTGGAAACTGTAGAAAGGGCTTTGAGCTGATCCTTTTGCAACTGGGGCTTTTCTTTGCAAAAGCAGCAGCACAACTTTGAGCTGCTCCTTTTGCAAATGTGTCTTTTCTCCTTTGCAAAAGCAGCAGCAGCAGCACTACTTTGAGCTGCTCCTTTTGCAGATGGGTCTTTTCTCCTTTGCAAAAGCAGCAGCAGCACAACTTTGAGCTGCTCCTTTTGCAGATGGGTCTTTTCTCCTTTGCAAAAGCAGCAGCACAACAACAACTTTGAGCTGCTCCTTTTGCAGATGGGTCTTTTCTCCTTTGCAAAAGCAGCAGCACAACAACTTTGAGCTGCTTCTTTTGCAAATGGGTCTTTTCTCCTTTGCAAAAGCAGCAGCACAACAACTTTGAGCTGCTCCTTTTGCAGATGGGTCTTTTCTCCTTTGCAAAAGCAGCACAACAACAACTTTGAGCTGCTCCTTTTGCAGATGGGTCTTTTCTCCTTTGCAAAAGCAGCAGCACAACAACTTTGAGCTGCTCCTTTTGCAGATGGGTCTTTTCTCCTTTGCAAAAGCAGCAGCACAACAACAACTTTGAGCTGCTCCTTTTGCAGATGGGTCTTTTCTCCTTTGCAAAAGCAGCAGCACAACAACAACTTTGAGCTGCTCCTTTTGCAAATGGGTCTTTTCTCCTTTGCAAAAGCAGCAGCACAACAACTTTGAGCTGCTTCTTTTGCAAATGGGTCTTTTCTCCTTTGCAAAAGCAGCAGCACAACTTTGAGCTGATCCTTTTGCAAATGGGGCTTTTCTTCTTCCAAAAGAAGATGCACAACTTTGAACTGATCCTCAAAAAGGGGGGCTTTCCCCCTTTCCTCCTCAAAAAACTAGGTGCGCGTTATGGTCCGGTGCGCGTTATGGAGCGAAAAATGCGGTAGATAGAAGATAGAATCTTTATTTGCACCAGCCACTAGCCATAGCAATAAAAGTGGAAGATTGGCAGATGAAAATGATGGACTATATGGAACTCGCAGAAATGACCCGGAGAATACGCGACCAGAGGGAAGAAGCAGCAGAACAAGAGTGGAAAAAATTTAAAGATTATTAAAAAAATTATTGTAAGTTGTAATTTAAGAAAAGATTTGGAATGGAAAAATAGGCCACAGATTGTGATACAGTTGATTAAGGGAAATATGTCAGATATAATACAGTATAATGATTAGATTAGAAAGATAAAATAAATCTAAATATATAATATGTAATAGTTACCAATGAGAAGAAAATACTGGGGGGAAAAGGATTAAGAAACTGAAGGCTATGTACCCAGGGAGTAAGGGGAGGTGGAAGGGAAAAAGTTATTTAAAATATAAGTATGCTGAGGAGGATGTAAGAGATGGTAAAAATTTAATATTTGGAGATGAAGTAAATTAAGATGAAGAAGAAACTTGTTTAAATCTGAGATTGTATAAAACATGGAAACAATGGGGTGGATGAGAGGGAGTCATATGAAAATGTAAGCATAATGAATGTGACCTGGCCTGGAAAAGGGCCAGGCTTAAAATTGTAAAATTAATAAAAATTATTTAAAAGAAAGAAAAAAAGAAAGAAACTAAAGCGCAGTGAGGGGTGACGTGAGGAAGTCCCCCTTTTACCATGATTAAGCAATCTGAAATTAAGTATAAGTATGATTTATGTTTTGTTTTTTATGTATTACGTATTTGTTTGTGATGTTTTGTATGTTCTGTTTTACCTTTGTGGAAAATCAATAAATAAAATTTAAAAAAAAGCAATAAAATAAAACAAAATGCACTGAAGATAGAGGTAAAAACTTAACTATAGGAAATACATTTTGGGGCTTTACATCAATAATCAAATAATAGTTCTTATTCTAATGGCCCCCGCTAAAAACCTTGCAGTTTTTGCTGTCACCTGATCATCTTGATCTGCTAAAAGAAAGGAAACAGTACCAAAGGTTGAGCGACCTGGTATGGACAATAAGGTAAAGGTAAAGGGACCCCTGGCCATTAGGTCCAGTCGTGTCCGACTCTGGGGTTGCGGCGCTCATCTCGCTTTACTGGCCGAGGGAGCCGGTGTACAGCTTCCGGGTCATGTGGCCAGCATGACTGAGCCGCTTCTGGCGAACCAGAGCAGCGCACGGAAACGCCGTTTACCTTCCCGCCGGAGTGGTACCTCTTTATCTACTTGCACTTTGACGTGCTTTCGAACTGCTAGGTGGGCAGGAGCAGGGACCGAGCAACGGGAGCTCACCCCGTCGTGGGGATTCGAACAGCCGACCTTCTGATCGGCAAGCCCAAGCTCTGTGGTTTAACCCACAGCGCCACCTGGGTCCCTTTATGGACAATAACAGAGGGGTAATAACCTCACTCCTAAAATCATTATAAGGAGTGCACAAGCCACCGACTCGAAACTGCCATCTCCACAGGGTCACAACCGTTTTTCCAGCGAACTTTTTTGAACCGACCCTCAAGTCCGGCCGAAGGCAGCCTCTTCCATCTTGCGAAAGCGAAAGCACGTCTGTATTCTGGAATTGCTAAATTTTGCAAATAGGGTGCCCAAAGTGTCAAAATGACATGGACAAAATTTTCTTATTGTGGCCTGACTACAGTGGTACCTCGGTTTACGAACTGCCGGAGCAGTACCTATTTATCTACTTGCACTTTGACGTGCTTTCGAACTTCTAGGTGGGCAGGAGCTGGGACCGAGCAACGGGAGCTCACCCCGTCGCGGGGATTCGAACCGCCGACCTTCTGATCAGCAAGCCCTAGGCTCTACGCTTTAACCCAAAGCGCCACCCGCGTCCCACAGATACCTGTTAGGTCCATAAATTACCATATAGCATATATTCAACAACAACAAAAAACAGCGACAATTTGTTGTTGACAAAGGACAGCTGGACATATAAAGGGCCCCGTTACCTTCAGTAGAGGGACCCAGGTGGCGCTGTGGGTTAAACCACAGAACCTAGTGCTTGCTGATCAGAAGGTTGGTGGTTTGAATCCTGCGACGGGGTGAGCTCCTGTTGCTCAGTCCCTGCTCCTGCCCACCTAGCAGTTTGAAAGCACGTCAAAAGTGCAAGTAGATAAATAGGTACCGCTTCAGCGGGAAGGTAAATGGCGTTTCCGTGCGCTGCTCTGGTTCGCCAGAAGCGGCTTAGTCCTGCTGGCCACATGACCTGGAAGCTGTACGCCGGCTCTCGGCCAATAAAGCGAGATGAGCGCCGCAACCCCAGAGTCGGACACGACTGGACCTAATGGTCAGGGGTCCCTTTACCTTTACCTTCAGTAGCTTAGGGCCTCATCGAACCTAAATCTGGCCCTGTTGGGCACGACTCCGCCAGGCATCGGCATGTGAGTCGCACCCTGACCTCTCTGCGCCTCGCAACCGTCCCCCCCCCCGCCCCACGCACCCGGGTCCCCACCTTTGCCTTGGGGGCTGATGGCTGATGGATGGCCTCTCCTCTTTCCCTGACATCTGGTTTGCAAGACGGAATTTGTTTTACTGCTGATGACTCAGGGCTCGGGCAGGGCGTCCCAGAGGTGATGCAGAGGTATTAAAGGGGCCTTAGGTAGAAGCCGCGGGAAAGCCGGGATGATCCAAAAACCCTCCTCCGAGAGGAGGCTGACAGGATGTGAAGGCAGCGGGGAGATAACCAGACACAGCTTGCTGGTTCGGAATCTGCTGTCGTGATATTCCCCCCACCCCTCCACCTTCCTGTTGCAGAAGGGAAATGCGTACAAAAATGCACCAGAGCTCCGTTGCTTTGAGCAAAGAAGAAGAAGAGGAGTTTGGATTTGATATCCCGCTTTATCACTACCCGAAGGAGTCTCCAAGCGGCTCACATTCTCCTTTCCCTTCCTCCCCCCACAACAAACACTCTGTGAGGTGAGTGGGGCTGAGAGACTTCAAAGACTAGCCCAAGGTCACCCAGCAGCTGCATGTGGAGGAGAGGAGACGCGAACCCGGTTCACCGGATTACGAGTCTACCGCTCTTAACCACTACACCACACTGGCTCTCTGTAGCTAATGCCACAGAATACAGAATCAGAATTCAAAATGACCTGAACAGATTGGAGAACTGGGTGCAAGCTAACAAAATGAACTTCAATAGGGACAAATGTTAGCTTCTGCGCTTAGGCAGGAAGAACCAGATGCACAAATATAGGATGGGGGACACGTGGCTTACTAGCAGTACATGTGAAAAGGATCTAGGGGTCTTGGTCGACCAGAAGCTTAACATGGGTCCACAGTGTGATACAGCAGCAAAAAAAGCGAATGCTATTCTAGGCTGCATCAGCAGAAGTATAGTGTCTAGATCAAGGGAAGTAATAGTACCACTCTATTTTGCCTTGGTCAGACCACACCTGGAATACTGCGTCCAGTTCAGGGCACCACAATTTAAACACTCCCTCACAACAAACACTCTGTGAGGTGAGTGGGGCTGAGAGACTTCAGAGAAGTGGGACTAGCCCAAGGTCACCCAGCAGCTGCATGTGGAGGAGTGGAGACTCGAACCCGGTCCCCCAGATTAGAGTCTACCGCTCTTAACCACTACACCACACTGGCTCTCCAGTGCACTGGATTTGTGGAGTCCTTCCACAGTAGGAATGGAGGAATAAATTAAGCAACTGAGCCTCTTGGGCTTGCCAATCAGAAGGTCGGTGGTTCGAATCCCCGCAACGGGGTGAGCTCTGTCCCAGCTCCTGCCAACCTAGCAGTTCGAAAGCACACCAGCGCAAGTAGATAAATAGGTACCGCTGTGGCAGGAAGGTAAACGGCGTTTCCGTGCGCTCTGGTTTCCGTCACGGTGTCCCATTGTGCCAGAAGCGGTTTAGTCCTGCTGGCCACATGACCCGGAAAGCTGTCTGCGGACAAACGCCGGCTCCTTCGTCCTGAAAGCGAGATGAGCGCCACAACCTCAAAGTCGCCTTTGACTGGACTCAACTGTCCAGGGGTCCTTTTATTTAAAATGCATCTCTGGGTTATTTGTGGGGCATAGGAATATAGTCAGGCCCCCCACATGGTCTGAGGGATGGTGGACCGGCCCACGGCTGAAAAAAGTTCCTGACCCCTGTCTTTCTCCCTTGCATCCTGAGTTCGCCCTTCTTCAAAGCGCGTGATTAAAAAAACAAAAAAGAAGTTTGGAAAATGAGAAACGGAGAAAAAACATAGCTGTCAACTTTCGGATTTGAAAATAAGGGATGCCGCGAGTGCGGTGCAATGGCACCAAGTAGCCTCGCCACCCTGCGCTCCAGAGGCTGCACACGGACGGGTGAGCGAAAGAGCGAGCGTGTAGATGGCAGGCAGGCTGTCTGCCTGGTTGGGCGTGAGGGTCTGGCTGCACAAGGCATGCAAGCTCCGCCCCCAGTCGGTCTCAGACTCCTGATTGGCAGCCGAGCAACGCAGCTGAGGAGCCTCCCTGGCCTGCAGGGAGGAAGAGGAGCTGCTTCCTTGGAAATCTGGGGAATTTAAGGGATATCCGACTCCTGATTGGCAGCCGAGCAACGCAGCTGAGGAGCCTCCCTGGCCGGCAGGGAGGGAGAGGAGCTGCTTCCTTGGAAATCTGGGGAATTTAAGGGATATCCGACTCCTGATTGGCAGCTGAGCAACGCAGCTGAGGAGCCTCCCTGGCCGGCAGGGAGGGAGAGGAGCTGCTTCCTTGGAAATCTGGGGAATTTAAGGGATATCCGACTCCTGATTGGCAGCCGAGCAACGCAGCTGAGGAGCCTCCCTGGCCGGCAGGGAGGGAGAGGAGCTGCTTCCTCTGAAATCCGGGAAATTTAAGGGATATCAACAATCCAGGATAGCAGCGGGAAACGGCATTGGAATAAGGGAGTTTCCCGCAAAAAAAGGGAGGGTTGACAGCTATGAGAAAAAACCAAAACTGGTAGGTCCCTCTTCCACAGTCAGCCTTGCGACTTTCTGGCATGGGAATCTGCTTTCCTCTGGGTTCCCTGCCATTTCGTTTTGTAGTCGTGGCTTCTTGTCTAAATTTATGTGAAACGGGCCTCCGTTAAGGTTAAAAAGCTCTCCAGCTAAAATGTCATAAAACACAATTACAACCATAAAACCCCTAATAACAGCCAGACATAAAAAAGTGATGTTAACATCCAGCGCAAGCCCTAGTCACTCCTTCCTATGCCGCACCCACTCGATATATGTAAAGCACATTGAGTGCACATGGCTTGCCCCTAAAGGTTCCTGGGAACTGTAGTTTTCTTCTTCTTCTTCACAGAGCTACCATCCCAACACCCTTGGCAAACAACAGTTCCTACGGTCGTTGGAGCGAAGCCCACGTTGCTCTGTCCCAGCTCCTGCCAACCTAGCAATTCGAAAGCACGCCGGTGCAAGTAGATAAATAGGTACCACTGCGGCGGGAAGGAAAACGGCGTTTCCATGCGTTCTGGTTTCCGTCATGGTGTCCTGTTGCTCCAGAAGCAGCTTAGTCCTGCTGACCACTTGACCCGGAAAGCTGTCTGTGGACAAACACTCCTGTCTTCCACTGCCACTGGACTCTGGGGTTGCGGCTTTCATCTCGCTTTATTGGCCGAGGGAGCCGGTGTACAGCTTCCGGGTCATGTGGCCAGCAGGACTAAGCCGCTTCTGGTGAACCAGAGCAGCGCACGGAAATGCCGTTTACCTTCCCTATTTATCTACTTGCACTTTGACGTGCTTTCGAACTGCTAGGTTGGCAGGAGCAGGGACCGAGCAATGGGAGCTCACTCCGTCGCGGGGATTCGAACCGCCGACCTTCTGATCGGCAAGCCCTAGGCTCTGTGGTTTAACCCACAGCGCTGGTTAAGAACTTAATTTGTTCTGCAGATCCGTTCTTAACCTGAAACTGTTCTTAACCTGAAGCACCACTTTAGCTAATGGGGCCTCCCACTGCGGCGCCAGAGCACAATTTCTGTTCTCATCCTGAAGCAAAGTTCTTAACCTGAAGCGTCATTTCTGGGTTAGTGGAGTTCTTAACCTGAACCGTATGTAACCTGAGGTACCACTGTACAAAGAGAACAACAACTATCAGACCTTTAGAAGACATCTGAAGACAGCCCTGTTTAGGGAGCCTTTCATGGGCGTACCCAGCATGGGGCAGGGGCGGGCAGCTGCCCCCCCTAGAAGCCAAAAAAATATTAAATGGTTATAAAGTGATGAAACGAAACAAAATTAGAATAAAAATTAAAAAAAATTTCAAGCAAATAATTGTAATAACTACCGTAATAAAGCACTGCTATAATTATATATAATTTTCTTAAAATTTTGGTTTCATTCGCCTTTTCCGTGCTGAAATGTCACAACCTGAATGACCATGGCTTGCCCCCCCCCCTAGTTTTGATCCTGGGTACGCCCCTGGAGCCTTTTAATGTTTAATAGATTATTGTATTTTAATGTTCTGTTGGAAGCCGCCCAGAGTGGCTGGGGAAACCCAGCCAGATGGGTGGGGTATAAATATTATTATTATTATTATTATTATTATTACTACTACTACTACTTTGTAAGCTCCTAGGAGGCGGAGAGCTGTCTTCCACATTTTTCCCTTCGCGAGGAAGATAGCCTGAGAATCGATGATGTATACAAAAAGCACCTCTTAAACAGCAGACGCCCGGATGACATCCTCGCTAAGCTATTTCAAATAAAATGTCCTCACCTGGTACTTAAAATAAAATCACTCCTCTAGTCTCTCCCCCCTGACATCTAGATTTTCCAGCCCTCTCTCATCCTCCTCTCTTCCCATGGCTTTGCAGAAGCAGCTCCGACCGTCTCAGCAAAGACACGCTCAATCTTTTGGGCGCTGGGCGGAAATTTGACACCCTCAGCCTTGGTGGTGGAGGGCGGGGCTTGCCGGAACCCCTCCCCCTCGTGCCTTCAGCTCTGTGGTCTGTACCTTCTCCGCCCCCCTCCTTTCACCCCCCCCTAAAAAAGAGTTGGAAGGCAGGAACAGATCCACCAAACCCTTGCAAACCCTTTCGCTCTTCCCACCAGAAGCAGACGCTCCAAGGTGAATGAGACTTTTTTTAAAAAAAAAATGCAAGAAGGAAAATAGCTGCTGAGGAAGGAAATAACTTCTGGAAAAGTGACAGATCCAGAAGTGGTGGGGGTTTTTTTTGCATGTGTGTTTCTTGTTTTCTTTCTCTCCCCCCCCCCCCAAGAACCCTTCTGTTCCCTCTCCAAAGGATTGCTGAGTTGAGGCTGGCAGCTTGGATAGGAAGAGAAAAAAACCAGCGTTTTTACGCACACCAGACGCACCAGGGCAAAGAGGACTCCAGCTGCGCCTTCCAGCGGTTGGGAGACGTTCCCCGAAAAGGGCATCTGTGTGACCTCTGGAGGCCTGAAGACCCTCTAGCCCACCTTCCTCGCAGCAAGAAGCGGCAGGGAATTAGCCAGCTGGGGGAGACCGGTTTGCCAGGTGCGCTCTGCTGGCGAGGATCCCACCTGGCCCAGGCGAAGAGGTGGGTGGCAGGAGTCCACCTGCTTGCCCTCCCCCCCCCCACCCAAAGGACCTCTTCTCCCTCGGGGCGAGGCGGACGAGAGAGGCCGAGGTCAGCCGAGGGAGCGTCCTCCGCCGCCAAAGAGCCACAAAAACATCTGGGATCTGCATCTGGGCGTCGTTTCCGATGTCACCCGAAGTCTGGATCCCCAGGGACTAAGAAGATGGGTCTGGGTAGCAGAGCTGCCCTGGTTTGGAAGAAGGCAGATGGCAGGATGAGGTCCTGCAGGGCGGTTGGGAGTCAGAAGGAGGATTAACCCCAAGCCGGGTGTGGAGGTGTTTTTTTTTCTGGGGTTGCTGCTGAATTTGGGGTGGGGGTTATTCTTATTTTTGGACTTTCCTGGATGAGATGGGCGCATTGGGGTGATTGGCGTTCCCACCCCCTCCTTGTGTTGTTGTGGGTTGTTGTTTTTGTTTTGCAAGGATGACTGGCCTTGCGGGTTTTCATTCTTTCGGAGACCTCTGCTTTCTCGGGGACACTTTTTGACGGATGCCTTTGGGAGAGACTGCACTGCGAAGGTAAGACAGGACGGGCTCTTCGCATTGTTTTCCGGGCTGTTAAGGGAGGCGAGATCCTGGTTTGCAGGGGAGGTGGGAGTTTTGGGGCAACTTGCTGAGATCGCTTTAACAGCCAGAAAGAAACCAGATCAAGAGGAGAAGTGTCTTAAATATGGGAGGGGTGACGAAAGATGTGTACATATTTCCTCCCCAGTGCCATCTCAAATCAGATCTATCCCAGGTGGTCGGATCCTGAGGAAGTAGAACGGATTTATACCCCTTCGGGCTGCATGGAGTGGCGGGGGACATAGGAAATTATACATTGGTTTATCTACTCTAATATCAAATCAAATCAAATATCATTTATTGCATTAGCCATATGGCCATAGCACACTATAATAATATAATAATAATATAATAATATAATAATATAATAATACAATAATATAATAATATAATAATATAATAATATAATAATATAATAATACAATAATATAATAATAATACCTTTATTGTCAATGTACAACCTGTGTACAATGAAATTAACTAAGCCCCCCCCCCCAAACACTCAATCTCATTGCACTCTTGTCGTACAACACACCAACCCCAAAAGTCAGTTGCACTATATTGGTATTTTCCATTCAGCAGCCTAATAGCACACGGATAGAAACTGTTTTTTAGCCTGTTGGTACTCTCCAGGGTTTCACACGGGAGGGGGGGTGGTCATTTGCAGTCCCCCCCCCCGAGATGCCAAGGATTGAACCCTGGCATACGAAACAGTTGCCCTGCCACTGGGCTTGTCCCTTCCCCAGCCACAGTTTTGAACATCCCCCCCATATTAAAATGGAAAGCAAAATGCCCCGCAAGCAGAAATCTAGCACAGCGCACAGAGGGCAAGCTTTTTCTCCTTGCAGTCAAGCAAGAAGCTTTTTTCTTTTCTTTTCCATTTTACATGGCAGGAAGCATTTGAGCCTTTCCCCTCCGCTTGCAACCTTGAAAGCAGCACGTTCCGCTACTCTCTTCCTCCTCGGGACCATGCGTTTGGGCAAAGTGGAAATTCTACTTCTAGAACACAGGACCGGAGTCGGGAATTTATTTCTGGGTGGCTTAATGTAGCCTATAGTGAATGAACTTTACAAATTTGGGTGGCTCTCAGATCCTGGATAGAGAATAGTTTTCATATCTCTTGTTAGAGGCGGCTAATTTGCACTAAGAATTTCTCCCTACATTTAAATAATTTTTTTTATTTTTAAAAAAAGGGAGTGAGGAGAACATCAAGCACACTGCTATATCAACTGTTTCAACTACTCCATTCACTAATTAATGAATCTCCCCAGTGTTGACAGGAATGTGCAAAGTTAAAATCCCAGGGGAAGAATTTTGCACTTGAAATAATGGCTCAACGCACATGTTTCAACACTGTGTAAACCAGCAACCCAAGACTAACTCTCCTTTCTCCCTGCTGAGTTAGTGCAGGGCAGGGAAAGGAGGTCAGGGCATATTCTTCCGTTTTCACGAATACATAAATGAGTATCGGATCAGCCGCTCACATCAACTATGAACGCTCTTCCAGAACTGCCCAACTTCTAACTATGGGAGCAAAACTGCATAGCCGATGATACTAGCAAACTCGGAATTTATTTATTTAGCGAAATCTAGCTTTGGAACCCAGGGTCAAATCAAATCAAATCTTTATTACAGTCATAGACTTAGACCAGCATTTAAAATCTGAAAAGTGCTTTACAGAGCTAAAAGAAATTAAAACGCAGAATGAATATAGCAGTCTGAAAATTTAAAAGGGGCTAAAAATATCCAAGAGGAGGGTCCAGCTTGCATTTTCCCAGCTTTTGCTCGAGGTCTTCCTTCCATTCCCGAACAGAAGAGCTGCTACCCACAGCCCAACACCAAGTTCAATACTCTGGGGAGGTCAGAGACTGAGCAAGAGATCTTCTACATACACAGCCACTGAGCAGGGTCTCCTCCAAAGTAAATGGGGGTGTGGAGCCAGAACTGTTTGACCTCCACTGTGCTTTGGAGCTTTCTGCATCAATCACATACAGATTGGCCCTATCGCCCCGGGGGGTTCCCTGCGACTGTTTCCCCCGCTGACTGGTTTGTTCTGGGAGGATAGACTGTGCCTGCAAATCTGCATGCAGAATCTAGCTACCATCCTGGTTATCTTTTGATCTTTGCCTAGTAAAAGGGCATTGAGTTTAGTCTTATCTGGAAGGTCAGCTAACCTCTCCAATAGGGGGGCAATGATGTCTCTGCGGGCCTTGTCGTAAAAAGGGCATCTAAAGAATAGATGCTCGGGGCTACCTACCGTATTTTTTGCTCCATAACGCACACTTTTTTCCTTCTAAAAAGGAAGGGGGAAAGTCTGTGCGCGTTATGGAGCGAATGCATGGTCCCTGGAGCTGAATTGCCCAGGGACCAAAAGAAGATCGAGCTTTTTCTTTTACAAAGAGAGAAGGGGGTGTTGGAAGGCTGCCGCTTTACAGCTGATCAGCAAGCGATCGGGAAGAGAGATAAGGTCGCTGCAGAGAGAAAGAGATCGGGAAGAGAGATAAGGTCCTCCTGCAGAGGAGGCTGTTGGTTTCCCCAGCGACATGTGACTGGCTGATTATATTATCTGTTTGGAAACTGTAGAAAGGGCTTTGAGCTGATCCTTTTGCAACTGGGGCTTTTCTTTGGCAAAGAAAAGCCCCAGTTGCAAAAGGATCAGCTCAAAGCCCTTTCTTTTCTCCTTTGCAAAAGCAGCAGCACAACAACTTTGAGCTGCTCCTTTTGCAAATGGGTCTTTTCTCCTTTGCAAAAGCAGCAGCACAACTTTGAGCTGATCCTTTTGCAAATGGGGCTTTTCTTCTTCCAAAAGAAGATGCACAACTTTGAACTGATCCTCAAAAAGGGGGGCTTTCCCCCCTTTCCTCCTCAAAAAACTAGGTGCGCGTTATGGTCCAGTGCGTGTTATGGAGCGAAAAATACGGTACTTCCCCAGTGGGCAGGAGCAGAGCCTCTGATTGTATGGGATCTTTCCGAAGGATCCTAGCAGAAACGGCGAGGGCACAGCCGAGCGTAAAAGCTCTTCTTGAGTTTCTGGATTCAAGAAAGAAGAGATACACTGCCAGGGCAGCAACGTATCTCTCGTTTTCTGCTATAATGAAATCGGGGGACCTCAAGCGGTCCAGCTGTCTCTCAGAACCCACAATTCTTTGTCTGACCTCGGATCTTGCTTGGTCCAGGCCCACATCCAAGAGGGCTTGGGGTGCGAAGCCCAGTCTCTGAAGGGTGGCCTGGACCTCCAACTGCCAGCCAGACTGGAACTGATCACGAAGGAACCCAGGGTTTTGTTCGATAGCATTGATGGCTGGCGACACAGGCGAGAAATGGGTTTCCTCGCGGTCTGGGAAACAGGGTGGTTTCCTCACTCGCTGGCGACAAAAGAGAACGGCGCTTGCACATTGTAATCGATGTGCCTAGGTGCACGTTTGGAAATAATTGCGTAGGTTTACATAGAGATGTGTTCCATACTGACAAGGCGACTTGTGTGCTGCATCTGTAAGCTGCCTTGAGTCTTTGTCTGGGGGAAAGACAAGGTATAAATGAATATATTATCATCATCATCATCAAAATCACAATCCGTTGTTGATGTGCTCACTGTGGATAGAAGTATTTTCAGATCTGTTTTCTTGGCGTTCTTCGGCAGTGTTCAGACCAGTGCCGGATTTACGTATAAGCTAAACAAGCTATAGCTTAGGGCCCCACTCTCTTGGGGGCCCCCAAAAAATGTAAAGGGAAAAAAACCAAGCTAGCGCCAATTGTTGTTGTTGTTCAGTCGTTCAGTCGTGTCCGCCTCTGCGTGACCCCATGGACCAGAGCACGCCAGGCACGCCTATCCTTCACTGCCTCTCGCAGTTTGGCCAAACTCATGTTAGTAGCTTCGAGAACACTGTCCAACCATCTCATCCTCTGTCATCCCCTTCTCCTTGTGCCCTCAACCTTTCCCAACATCAGGGTCTTTTCCAGGGAGTCTTCTCTTCTCATGAGGTGGCCAAAGTACTGGAGCCTCAGCTTCAGGATCTGTCCTTCTAGTGAGCATTCAGGGCTGATTTCTTTAAGAATGGATAGGTTTGATCTTCTTGCAGTCCATGGGACTCTCAAGAGTCTCCTCCAGCACCAGAATTCAGAAGCATCAATTCTTCGGCGATCAGCCTTCTTTATGGTCCAGCTCTCACTTCCGTACATTACTAGCGCCAATTACCCTCTCTGCAATTCTTACTGCTCGTTGGAGCCTTTTCCTGTCCATCTTGGAGGCTGTGCCGTACCAAGCAGTAATAGAATTACAGAGAACAGTTTCAATGATGCCTCTGTAAAATTGGATCAATACTTCCTGGGGCAATTTAAATTTCCTTAGTTGATGCAGGAAATACAACCTCTGGTGGACCTTTTTAATAATACTATATAAGCTAAACAAGCTATAGCTTAGGGCCCCACTCTCTTGGGGGCCCCCAAAAAAATTAAAGGGGAAAAAACCACTGGATGTACATTTCCAAAATATAAGATAAAAAACAAATAAAATAAAACCTACATCCAGTGTTTTGTGTTGTGTAGGCGGCTAGGATGTAAGTCATGGGCCCTGCCTGCTAGCCTGCTCCCTCAAATATCACTGGTTTGCTCCTTTCTATATATAGGGTGCCTACATTCTGCATGGACTGGTTGCATGGAAACATGGGCAAATGGCTTGAGATACCTATGAGGTACATAAATGACCATATATCATATATTCAACACAAAAAACAGTGACAATTTGTTGTTGACAAAGGACAGCTGGACATAGAAAGGGCCCCATTACCTTCAGTAGCTGAGGGCCTCATCAAACCTAAATCTGTCCCTGGTTCAGTCTATACATTTAAATACACACAATTGGATCCTGAGGCATAGGATAGGATAGGATAACCATCTTCAAATATCTCCACCTGGGGGATGGAGCAAGCTTGTTTTCCTCTGGAGGGTAGGACTCAAACCAATGGGTTTCAAGTTACAAGAAAGGAGATTCCCGACTCAACATCAGGAAGAACTTTCTGACGGCAAGAGCTGTTCCCTCGAGAAGTGGTGGACTCTCCTTCCTTGGAGGCTTTTAAGCAGAGGTTAAAGACAGCTCTTACTGTCAGGAAGTTCTTAAAGACCTCCAAAGAAGGAGACTCCACCACACTCCTTGGCAGCAAATCCCACTGTCCAACAGCTCTTACTGTCAGGAAGTTCTTCCTAATGTTTAGGTGGAATCTTCTTTCTTGTAGTTTGAATCCATTGCTCCGTGTCCGCTTCTCAGGAGCAGCAGAAAACAACCTTTCTCCCTCCTCTATATGACATCCTTTGATATATTTGAACATGGCTATCATATCACCCCTTAACCCCTTCACCCCCTTAGGGTTTCTCTTAGGGCTTAGGGAGCTGGTTTAGCCTGGAGAAGAGAAGGTTAAGGGGTGATATGATAGCCATGTTCAAATATATAAAAGGATGTCATATAGAGGAGGGAGAAAGGTTGTTTTCTGCTGCTCCAGAGAAGAGGACACGGAGCAATGGATTCAAACTACAAGAAAGAAGATTCCACCTAAACATTAGGAAGAACTTCCTGACAGTAAGAGCTGTTCGACAGTGGGATTTGCTGCCAAGGAGTGTGGTG
The DNA here is from genome assembly GCA_034642065.1 of Darevskia nairensis. Classification (NCBI taxonomy): domain Eukaryota; kingdom Metazoa; phylum Chordata; class Lepidosauria; order Squamata; family Lacertidae; genus Darevskia; species Darevskia nairensis. Next base: position 25,563 of record JAWWNI010001134.1, on the reverse strand, counting down.
GAGTCTCCTTCTTTGGAGGTCTTTAAGCAGAGGCTTGACAGCCACCTGTCAGGAATGCTTTGATGGCGTTCCTGCTTGGCAGGGGGTTGGACTGGATGGCCCTTGGGGTCTCTTCCAACTCTATGATTCTATGATTCTAGGTTGGATGGTCAACTGTCATGGATGCTTTAGCTGAGATTCCTACATTGCAGGAGGGGTGGACTAGATGAGCCTTGGGGTTCCCTCCTAACTCGACAACTCCACGATTCTGTGATCCTGCCCTCAGCTTCAAGGCTCCATCTCTCTCTCTATATATTAGATCACACTCTTGTTTAGGGTTCCTCAAATACCTCTGCCGCTTGCTCTTTCGAGAAGCGGCCAGGCGCCGTGGAGTGTCTAAGTCATATAAATTTTTACTGTATTGCAATCTCAAGTGCTTTCCGGAGAAGCGGAGGGCCGCTGCCAAGCCGCTTCACGAGAAAACTTTGTTTGGGGAAGCGTGTTTATTTCAAGGCCCCGCTCCTTCCCTCCTGGTTCTGCATGCTGTGGCCGCATTTCCCCCCATGCGCACATGCTCTCCTTGACTGAGATTGTTTCTGAGCCATGCGCCGAGTGGTGGCTGGTGCTCCTTGCGGCTGGAGCCAGAGCCAAGGGCAAGGCAGAGCCAAGCCTAGTGTTGAGTCGGAACCCCCTTTCTTGTAACTTGAAGCCATGGGTCGAGTCCTACCCTCCAGATGAGAGTGGATCGTCTGCGCCCTCCTATTTCAAAGAGGCGGGAGACTCTGGAGAGCCAGCGTGTTGTAGTGGTTAACAGCGGTGGACTCGTAATGTGGTGAACCGGGTTCGCTTCCCCGCTCCTCCACATGCAGCTGCTGGGTGACCTTGGGCTAGTCACACTTCTCTGAAGTCTCTCAGCCCCACTCGCCTCACAGAGTGTTTGTTGTGGGGCAGGAAGAGAAAGGAGAATGTGAGCCGCTTTGAGACTCCTTCGGGGAGTGATAAAGCGGGATATCAAATCCAAACTCTTCTTCATCTACCCTCCCCGGTTGCTGGAAACCTGCAGCCGATTTTTGCATCTGCTCTTAAAAATGGCTACTGAACCATTCTCCTGCTTCTGGAAATCCCAGTCTAGCGACAAGGCAGTACGAGTCGCCATTGAGGCAAGCGGGCTGTGGGATGCCTCCTTCCATAGCTGTCAACTTTCGGATTTGAAAATAAGGGATTTTTAAATACTTTCGGATTTGAAAATAAGGGATGCCACGAGGGCGGTGCAATGGCACCAAGTAGCCTCACCACCCTGCGCTCCAACGGGTGAGCGAAAGAGCGAGCGCGTAGACGGCAGGCAGGCTGTCTGTCTGGTTGGGCGTGAAGGTCTGGCTGCACAAGGCATGCAAGCTCCGCCCCAGTCGGTCTCAGACTCCTTATTGGCAGCCGAGCAACGCAGCTGAGGAGCCTCCCTGGCCGGCAGGGAGGGAGAGGAGCTGCTTCCTTTGAAATCTGGGAAATTTAAGGGATATCAACAATCCAGGATAGCAGCGGGAAACGGCATTAGAATAAGGGAGTTTCCCACAAAAAAGGGAGGGTTGACAGCTATGCCTCCTTCTCCCTTGTTAGCTGGGTGAGGCAAGGGGTGACACATCCTCTGAATGGCTCTCGCACACATGGACTGGATATTTCCCAGAAACTCTCTCTCTCACTCTCTCTCCCCCTCTCTCTCTAAGTAAAGCAAGCTGAGATTCTCAGGAAGTCGAGTTCTGGGGTCAATGCTGCCTTCTGTGGTTTTTACGGCGCTCCTGGAGAATTGCAGCATCTAAACGCAGCCCTGGATTAGACCTATTTCCTGCTCTGTGAAGTAAGGTGGAACTTGGGAGGCTGGCGGTGAATGGAAAGAGGTCAGCTTTCCTGAAACAACCTGGTTCCTTTGGGTTCTCCCTCACACTTCTATTTTACTGCTCTCCCCATGCTCATAAAGACTTCACAATATTCTCTCTCTCTCTCTCTCTCTCTCTCTCTCTCTCTCCATATTCAAGTTGGAGGAGGATTTTGGAGGGGCAGTCCCACTCTGCATTTTGCTTTTGCATTTTTGTTTCTGGAATATTTTATTTCTTCCTCCAACTAAGCTATTAGGAAGAACTTACTGATGACACGGGGACGCAGGTCAGAAGGTCGGCGGTTCGAATCCCCGCGACGGGGTGAGCTCCCGTTGCTCGGTCCCTGCTCCTGCCTACCTAGCAGTTGGAAAGCACGTCAAAGTGCAAGTAGATAAATAGGAACCGCTGCAGCGGGAAGGTAAACAGCATTTCTGTGCGCTGCTCTGGTTCGCCAGAAGCGGCTTTGTCATGCTGGCCACATGACCCAGAAGCTGGACGCCGGCTCCCTCGGCCAGTAAAGCGAGATGAGCGCCACAACCCCAGAGTCGTCCGCGACTGGACCTAATGGTCAGGGGTTCCCTTTACCTTTACTGATGACATGAGGTGTTTGACCGAGTGGACGAACTCTCCTTAGAATCGTAGTATCACAGAGTTGGCAGGTACCCAGAGGTCATCTAGGCCAACCCCCAGCAACACAGTAAAATATGTAGCTGTTGCATGCGGGGATCGAACCTCGGTGCCATTAGCACCACGCTCTAACCGAATGAGCTATCCAGACTGTGCTCAACTTCCTCAGAGACTTTTAAAACTAGGCTGGGTGTCTACATGTCGGGGGGAGGAATTTGGTTTGGCTGATATTTCAATGCAAACCCACCTGATTCACCACTTCTGAAACAATACCTAAACTGGAACGCAGCCCTCCAGTGAGAGCCAGTGTGGTGTAGTGGTTAAGAGCGGTGGACTCGTAATCTGGTGAACCGGGTTCGCTTCCCCGCTCCTCCACATGCAGCTGCTGGGTGACCTTGGGCTAGTCCCACTTCTCTGAAGTCTCTCAGCCCCACTCACCTCACAGAGGGTTTGTTGTGGGGCAGGAAGGGAAAGGAGAATGTGAGCCGCTTGGAGACTCCTTCGGGGAGTGATAAAGCGGGATATCAAATCCAAACTCTTCTTCTCTTCTCCTCCTCCTCCTCCTCCTCCTCCTTCTTCTTCTTCTGAATTCTCACCCGTCCCTGAATTTTGTAATACAGCTCCACAGCCAAGAGCCGTGTACAAAAAAAGGCACATACTAAGGGGAAGTGTACATAAAAATGAATATATTGGTGAAAAAGGACACACAACAGTGTATTGCATTGGGGGGGGGGAAACGGCTTTGTAAATAATGTGTCGATTGGGAAAATTTCACACAGAAACGTTGATGGATTTTAACGACTTTTCGATACTGCTCATTGCTGCAGAAATGTGGAGAACTGAAATTAAATTTTTTTTGAGGGGGGGGAGGGATGAGAAACTGAGAGAAACCGAAATTGTCAGACTCCCCCCTCAGTCTAAGGAGATCCCTTTCACTTCTACGGTTCTATATGATAATAAATCTCCACCACCTCATCCCCATCTATGCGTAGGATCTGAAACACAGGCAAACACAAATTCATAGCAGTGCGATCCCATGCAAGGTTACTCTGAAGCAAGCCCTGTTGGGTCCGGTAAGGCCTACTCTCTAGTAAGTAGTGATGGGGGATAAATTTGGTTTCAGCAGTCCTTCCAAATCTCCACCTACCTCCCCTCCAAAAATAATCTCCAAAGTGTCATGTTGTTGTTCAGTCATTCAGTCGTGTCCGACTCTTCGTGACCCCATGGACCAGAGCACGCCAGGCACGCCTATCCTTCACTGCCTCTCGCAGTTTGGCCAAACTCATGTTAGTAGCTTCGAGAACACTGTCCAACCATCTCGTCCTCTGTCGTCCCCTTCTCCTTGTGCCCTCCATCTTTCCCAACATCAGGGTCTTTTCTAGGGAGTCTTCTCTTCTCATGAGGTGGCCAAAGTACTGGAGCCTCAGCTTCAGGATCTGTCCTTCTAGTGAGCATTCAGGGCTGATTTCTTTAAGAATGGATAGGCTTGATGTTCTTGCAGTCCATGGGACTCTCAAGAGTCTCCTCCAGCACCATAATTCAAAAGCATCAATTCTTCGGCGATCAGCCTTCTTTATGGTCCAGCTCTCACTTCCGTACATTACTACTGGAAAACCAGAGCTTTAACTATACGGATCTTTGTCGGCAAGGTGATGTCATACCAAAGTGTCATACCGTAATAAAATAACAATTCACAAAATAACAATAACCTCCAAAGTGTCATCCTATATAATAATCTTGAAGTGTCCCTGCGTCCACCTTATTTTTCTGTGTGTCACGGAAGTGCGCTCTGCGCATGACACACGCGGACGCAGGGATTGGCCAGCGGACAGGAAGTGACGGCCGGCCGGCCGCCTCCCTCACAGCCCCGTCGGAGGACGGCCAGCCCGGCCTGGAGGCAGCGGCAGCGAGGAGAACGAGGAGCCCGGGGCCAGGCCGTGGCGGCGGCGCCGGAGCCTCGGGCAACCAGCTCGCCCTGGCGCTGCTGCTCCTGCGGAGGGGCGGCGAGGTGGGCGCTGGCGGGCGCCGCGGAGCGCGCTCGAAGCGGGGGGAGCAGGGCGCGCCGGGGCCCCGCAAGCCGCTCGGAGGGGTGGCGAGGCAGGAATGGCTGGAGGGTGCTCGAAGCGGGGGCCGGGAGCAGGGCGCGCCGGAGCCCCGCGAGCGCTCTGCCGCCTCCTGCCTCCTCTTCCTCTAGAGCCCGTTAGTCAACGGGCTAACTTCAACTAGTACCGTAATAAAATAACAATTCACAGGGAGACGGCAAACTAAGTCATACTGAATTTAACGGGCTTAGTAACTTTAACTCCGTTGATTTCAATAGGTCATCTCTATGACTAACATTCAATGGTACCCACATTGTGAGTTTTTAAAATAATAATAATAATAATACAGCTTTAGGCTTGTTTGGTTTCTTAAACCACTTAATACAACCAACTAAAACAAACAGCGGCAGAAGGATTTATTTATTCAAAGAGCAGTGCCTTTAAAAAGTAATGGCTGTCAGTATATTGTTATAAGCACTTCTCTGAATGGGGAGATATCCTCAGATAAGTGCTGCCACGGCCCTTAGGAACCCAGAGAGCTCCTTATATGGGCTCCATATATGGAATCAGATCATTGGCCCATTTAGTCCAGTGTGGTGTAGTGGTTAAGAGTGGTAGACTCGTAATCTGGGGAACCGGGTTCGCTTCCCCGCTCCTCCGCTTGCAGCTGCTGGGTGACCTTGGGCTAGTCACACTTCTCTGAAGTCTCTCAGCCCCACTCACCTCACAGAGGGTTTGTTGTGGGGGAGGAAGGGAAAGGAGAATGTGAGCCGCTTAAGGCGCTGCTAGGTGGGCAGGAGCAGGGACTGAGCAACGGGAGCTCACCCCGTCGCGGGGATTCGAACCGCCGACCTTCTGACCGGCAAGCCCTAGGCTCTGTGGTTTAACCTGCAGCGCCACCTCTGGTTAAGAACTTAATTCGTTCCGGAGGTCCGTTCTCAACCTGAAACTGTTCTTAACCTGAAGCTCCACTTTAGCTAATGGGGCTTCCCGCTGCGCCGCCAGAGCACAATTTCTGTTCTTATCCTGAATCAAAGTTCTTAACCTGAAGCGTTATTTCTGGGTTAGCGGAGTTCTTCACCTGAAGCGTATGTAAGAAGAAGAAGAAGAAGAAGAGTTTGGATTTGATATCCCGCTTTATCACTACCCGAAGGAGTCTCAAAGCGGCTCACATTCTCCTTTCCCTTCCTCCCCCCACAACAAACACTCTGTGAGGTGAGTGGGGCTGAGAGACTTCAGAGAAGTGGGACTAGCCCAAGGTCACCCAGCAGCTGCATGTGGAGGAGCGGGGAAGCGAACCCGGTTCACCGGATTACAAGTCTACCGCTCTTAACCACTACACCACACTGGCTCTCTGGTCCAGAAGTGAGGGTAGCTGGTCACCCAGCCTAAGCTGGTCATAAGCCCCCAGGAATAGTCCCAGACGATGACCCTGTTCCTTCAACAGGAGATCAGTCCCAAGGACAGGGTTGCCCACCTAATTCCTAGGAACTGGGACCGCCCACCCAGAGGGACCTCCGGCTTCTGGGAACCGGAGATGTCACTACCATCTCTGAGTCTGTGACAACTTTGGCACACCACTCTAAGCTCCTTGGGGGGGGGGGAGGAAGGAGGAGGAGGAGGAGTTTGGATTTGATATCCCGCTTTATCACTACCCTAGGGAGTCTCCAAGCGGCTCACATTCTCCTTTCCCTTCCTCCCTCACAACAAACACTCTGTGAGGTGAGTGGGGCTGAGAGACTTTGGAGAAGTGGGACTAGCCCAAGGTCACCCAGCAGCTGCATGTGGAGGAGCGGGAAGCGAACCCGGTTCACCAGATTACAAGTCCACCGTTCTTAACCACTACACCACACTGGCTCAGTGTAACCTGAGGTACCACTGTAATGTCATTTTGGGGGATTTGTTTCCCCACAATTCCCAGTAAAAAGGTTTCTGGTTGGATGGGTCATCATCCTTATGCCCTTACTTTCGGCTGTCCCGTGATGTGCCTGCAATTGCTGGCACCGGGAGCGAGAGGCCCTCCGCTTGAACCTGCGTTCTGCTGCTTCAGAACTGGACCCAGTCCAGAGCAGTGGAATCTTCCGCGGGATGGAGGAAACTATTTGAAGCATCCCTTCTCCCTGACTAGCTCCAGCTGGGGCAGCCGGCTGCGTTTTAAAGCGGCCCAGTTCCCTTTCACGGCTGTTTTCAGCGGCGGGGAGAGCGGGCGAGCAAGGAAATGTGTTTCGTTTCACCTCTGCGTTTGTTAAGTGAGAGAGTTATCCCCCCCCTTTGCATTTTCTTCTTTAGAAAAAGAACACCCCCCCGCCGCCGCCCTGTTGTGTTCCTGTGACTTTTATGAAGTGTTGCGTTCTGCTATGCAGGCGGTATCATTCCTGGAGAAAGAGGAGGAGGGGAAGTCTTGGGGGGGGGCGGTCGCAGGGCGGGGGGGGGCAGCACTGCCTCCATTGTAGGCAGTGTTTTGTACATATATGGTAGCTTGGAAGGAAGAGGGAAGGAGGAAGGAGCAACAGGGGAAATTCATTAGCACACCCTGTCTTCAGCAAAAACCGGGAACCGCTTTGAAGATAGTAATAATACCTTTATGGTCAACTAGTTGAAGTTAGCCCGTTACATAACGGGCGCTAGAGGAGGAGGAGGCAGGAGGAGGCAGAACAGCGGCCACTGGGGGGTGGAGAGGGGCTCCCTCCCCCTTCTTCTTTCCCCCCGGGGGCGGCTGTAGCGGCGGCAGTAGTGGCGGTGAGGATGGGGCGGCCCTCTGCGTCCGTGCAAGGCAGCGGCGCTGGCGCAACTGACAACCGCCGCTGCCTCTCGGACACGCCCCCCTCTCCGCCCGCTCTAATCCCTGCGTCCGTGTGGGACATGGACATGCGCAGTAGCGCAATTCCGTGACACACGGACTGGACGCAGGGACACAGCAACTTTATTATATAGGATGTACAATGAAATTAACCGAGCCTCCCTCTCCGCCCAAAAACACTGAATCTCATTGCACTCTGTGTGCTTGTCGCACAACACACCGCCTCGCAAGTCAGTTGCAGTGTATTATTTTCCATTCAGCAGCCTAACAGCCCACGGATAGAAACGGAGTGAGCTCCCGTTGCTCAGTCCAGCTCCTGCCCACCTAGCAGTTCGAAAGCACATCAAAGTGCAAGGAGATAAATAGGTACCGCTCCGGCGGGAAGGTAAACGGCGTTTCCGTGCACTGCTCTGGTTCGCCAGAAGCGGCATAGTCATGCCGGCCACATGACCCGGAAGCTGTATGCCGGCTCCCTCGGACAATAAAACGAGATGAGCGCCGCAACCCCAGAGTCATCCGTGACTGGACTTAACTGTCAGGGGTCCCTTTACCTTTACTAGGCGAAAACCAAGTGGCTGGTGCCAATTTGCCAAGTGGAAACAGTCCTACCAGGCCCCTCAACGGCAACCAACCGAAGTCCATAGCAAGGTCAATAGAGAGGAAAACCTAAAGGGAGGGAGGGTGGGAAAACCGAAAGCAGCTGGAAGCGCAGAAAGGGGAGAGCTCCTGGCCGTGTCCTGCTTAAATCGAGCAGGCCACACCTCCAGACCAACCGGATTGGTCAGCCTGGCCAGCGACACAGCCAGGAACCCCCCAATCGCACGGGGCTGACCACACACCCCCTGCGCCCATGGCGGGGTCGTGAGAGCCCACAACCCCACCTCCTCCTTAAGCCAGCAGGGATGTCATATAGAGGAGGGAGAAAGGTTGTTTTCTGCTGCTCCAGAGAAGCGGACACGGAGCAATGGATTCAAACTACAAGAAAGAAGATTCCACCTAAACATTAGGAAGAACTTCCTGACAGTAAGAGCTGTTCGACAGTGGAATTTGCTGCCAAGGAGTGTGGTGGAGTCTCCTTCTTTGGAGGTCTGGAAGCAGAGGCTTGACAGCCACCTGTCAGGAATGCTTTGATGGTGTTCCCTGCTTGGCAGGGGGTTGGACTGGATGGCCCTTGGGGTCTCTTCCAACTCCAGGATTCTATGATTCTAAGTTCCATTGCTGAGCGCCTGAGCTCCAATCTCTCTGGGGATCTGCAGTGGAGGACAGAGCAGGAGGTCGGAGCAGCTGCTTGCTTTGGGCAACCCACCCAAACCGGCCTCACCTGTGACTCACTGGTCTCCGCTCCTCAGACCACCTGCACAGCAGGCAGGATCCTGGGAGTGTGCAAAAGTAGGTGAAAAGAGGATTTGCCCAGTGGGGTTGGTTAATGAACCAGCCGCCCTGAACTCGTTGACTCATTCGTCAAAAAACGGAATGGGTCAGAAGACGAGAGAGCAGACAGAGGGTTGGCTTGTCTGAAAGCATCCATACATGCTTCTTTCTTGAATGCCCTTCTCCTTTGTTTCACTCCTCTCTTTCGCTTCCCATTTATTCTGGGGAGACTCTTGCTTTTGCAAGGCGCTTTGACGTCCCGACTTTGGGACGTCAAAGTGCCGAAACACCTGATGTCATTGTCGCTTCCAGCCCCACCCACCGATCCAATTTGGTCCACGAGGCCGGTCCTGATAAAGATCTGGTCCGTGGAGCCAAAGAAGCTCCCCACCCATGGGATAGAGAGTTCCCAAGCGAAGCTGAGCCCCCGTACGTTTCTCTCGCAATCTGTGGTACCATTGAGCTCCCACTCCCAAAGCAAGCTTCTGTGCAGAGCTTGGTGGCTTCATTGCCCTTTTAACAATGTTGTTTTTGGCATGGGATCCTAGGAGGACTCTTGAACGATTTATTGCAAACTCTTGTTGACTTCTGACCCAGTCCTATAAATGAGGGAAGTTGTTTGAAAACAGAGGGAGGGACTGAAACCCATCTCTGTGCTCTCTCCCATGCTTCTGGGAGAAAAGGCCCACTTTCTGGGGAGTCATGCCTTTGTGTGTGTAATTTGTGGGTTTTGTTGGAAAGTAGCCCTGTGGGTTAAACCACAGAGCCTAGGGCTTGTCGATCAGAAGGTCGGCGGTTCGAATCCCCGCGACGGGTGAGCTCCTGTTGTTCGGTCCCTGCTCTTGCCAACCTAGCAGTTCGAAAGCACATCAAAGTGCAAGTAGATAAATAGGTACCGCTCTGGCGGGAAGGTAAACAGTGTTTCAATGACCTGCTCTGGTTCGCCAGGAGCGGCTTAGTCATGCTGGCCACATGACCTGGAAGCAACTATGGGGTTGCGGCGCTCAGCCTCGGTGGCTGCAGCCTTGCCCGTTCTCCAACAACTGCTCCAAGCTGCCCAAGGGCGGAGGCCGGCAGCAGCAACCACGGAGAGGCAACGAAATGCTACAAGACAGAAGTGCTGTTTTTCGGGGACAGGAGGCGGGCAGGTGTGGAGGACTCCCTGGTCCTGAATGGGGTAACTGTGCCCCTGAAGGACCAGGTGCGCAGCCTGGGAGTCATTTTGGACTCACAGCTATCCATGGAGGCGCAGATTAATTCTGTATCCAGGGCAGCTGTCTACCAGCTCCATCTGGTACGCAGGCTGAGACCCTACCTGCCCGCGGACTGTCTTACCAGAGTGGTGCATGCTCTAGTTATCTCCCGCTTGGACTACTGCAATGCGCTCTATGTGGGGCTACCTTTGAAGGTGACCCGGAAACTACAACTAATCCAGAATGTGGCAGCTAGACTGGTGACTGGGAGCGGTCGCTGAGACCACATAACACCGGTCTTGAAAGACCTACACTGCCTCCCAGCACGTTTCCGAGCACAATTCAAAGTGTTGGTTCTGACTTTTAAAGCCCTAAATGGCTTCGGTCCTGTATACCTGAAGGAGCGTCTCCACCCCCATCATTCAGCCCGGACACTGAGGTCCAGCTCCGGGGGCCTTCTGGTGGTTCCCTCACTACGAGGAGCCAAGTTACAGGGAACCAGGCAGAGGGCCTTCTCGGTGGTGGCGCCTGCCCTGTGGAAACACCCTCCCTTCAGATGTCAAAGAGAACAACAACTACCAGACCTTTAGAAGACATCTGAAGGCAGCCCTGTTTAGGGAGGCTTTTAATGTTTTGTAGATTATTGTATTTTAATGTTCTGTTGAAAGCCGCCCAGAGTGGCTGGGGAAACCCAGCCAGATGGGCGGGGTATAAATAATAAATTATTATTATTATATTACTTCGCAGCTGCTGCCACCACCGCCACTCTGGACAAGGGCCGGCTCCTCCTCCTCCTCCCCCCTGAGCTTGGTTCTGGTGGGGGAAATAGGGACATTCTGGATCAAACCCAAAGCCGGGCTGGTTTTTGTCATTCCAAGGACTGTCCTTGTAAAAACGGGACACTTGGAGGGTTTGTGTAGAGGACCTCGCCTGTCCGGGTTCTCCCTTGGAGAGCCAGTGTGGTGTAGTGGTTAAGAGAGGTAGACTCATAATCTGGTGAACTGGGTTCGCGTCTCCGCTCCTCCACATGCAGCTGCTGGGTGACCTTGGGCTAATCAGATGTCCACCCAACCTCTGCTTAGAAACCTCCAAGGAAGGAGAGTTCACCACCTTCCATCCCACGGTCAAACAGCTCTTACCGTCAGAGAGCCAGTGTGGTGAGTAGTGGATAAGAGCTGTAGACTTGTAATCGGTGAACCGGGTTCGCTTCCCCGCTCCTCCACATGCAGCTGCTGGGTGACCTTGGGCTAGTCCCACTTCTCTGAAGTCTCTCAGCCCCACTCACCTCACAGAGTGTTTGTTGTGGGGAGGAAAGGAAAGGAGAATGTGAGCCGCTTGGAGACTCCTTCGGGAGTGATAAAGCGGGATATCAAATCCAAACTCCTCTTCTTCTTCTTTCTCTCTCTGCCTAAGATCTTGGGGAGCTATTCCGAGCAGGCAATTCCCAACGCTTGGCGTGGCTTCTCCTCTACTGGGTTGTATAATCTCCCAAAGGGCACCCAAACTCAGGCCTCTCCTTGCAGGCCCCTGCTTGCAGCACATCTCTCCGGCAAGTTTTTCATGAGCGTGGAAACTTGCCAGAAAGATAATGAGCTGGCGTTAATTAAGATGAACCCTCGCCCTTTTTAACATCTCCATCAACGTCCCGGGAAGGTGAATGCGAAGCTGGATTTACCAACAACCGTGTCTTGGAAACCAAGGTGGATAAAAAGGTAGCCGACGGCCCTTTGGCATAGTTTTGAAAGCATCCGAGACTCTCCTCTTCTGCAGCAAAGGGAGCTGAGGTGTTTCGCTCCCTCGGGTTAACCGAATACTTTGATTTTGCCATCTCCCTTTCCGCCAAAGAGCCTGGAGGAATAATTCTCTGAGCCACTGACATAGTCATTACTATCTCGCTAATGCGCATTTTATTTTTATTTATACCCAGCGGTGGGGGAGGGATCAGAATCGTTTGCATCTACAGGGAAACCTGCCAAATCTGCCCTTTCTGAAATAGCATGAGAACCAAAACACGGAACCATCTTTCGAAGGGCACGCTTCTCTGAAATTTACAGCCACATGTAGAGAAATTGGCACCTTTTACGGTCGAGCGGAAGAAGAGTTTGGATTTGATATCCCGCTTTATCACTACCCGAAGGAGTCTCAAAGCGGCTAACATTCTCCTTTCCCTTCCTCCCCCCACAACAAACCCTCTGTGAGGTGAGTGGGGCTGACAGACTTCAGAGAAGTGGGACTAGCCCAAGGTCACCCAGCAGCTGCATGTGGAGGAGCGGGGAAGCGAACCCGGTCCCCCAGATTACAAGTCTACCGCTCTTAACCACTACACCACACTGGCTCTCACTGGCCATCCTTAGGATCCCCCCCTCGGGCTGGCAAGCTTTACGATATGTGGCCTTGAAGACGAAGCTTTGGCTATGGCTCAAGCTTTGTTTTAAACCAGTGGGCATCGCCCCCTTGACACTGAGGGATGATTTCCAGTCATTGTGGGAAAGGGAGGTCATAAAAGAGGTGCAGTCCTGTGGATCGTCACACCTCTACCTGGAGTCCATGACGTAGAATCAAGCTAGAACTGCAATCTCTCGGAGATGGAGCGATATTGCCAGACAAGAGGACATAGCTCAAGTGAAACCAGGGATGTTCCTAGGGGACCAGATATATCAAACGACACCAGCCCCCTATCTCGCGGAAATCCACTATGTGGAATACCGCAGACTTCTTACAGCGGCTAGACTAAACGCCCTTGATTCCACGGTCTTGTGGGGAAGGTCCAAGGGAGTCCCATACGCCCAGAGAACCTGTCATTGTACTATGGGCGTGGTTGAGTCTACCCAACATATCCTTCTGTCTTGTCCTCTCTATGCAGAACTTAGGCAAAATCTTATAACTCCACTTTTACGTCAATCTAGCTTTCTACCCAGAGAAAGACAGGTTTTATATTTACTGAATAATATGACTAGAAATACAGCCTCCCTGGTGGCTAAATTTCTTTTTTTTTTAGCTTCTAAGCGTCGCAAGATTTTAATTGATTGTATCGATATGGGGCTATTTGTTGAGTTCCATTCTATTGTGGATTATGTTTCCTTTTTTGCAAAGTTCTCTCAGATGCTTTTAATTCTGTACAAATGTATTCTTCTGACGGTCAAATAAAAGAATGATGATGATGATGATGAAATACACTAGTAAAAACAACGTACAAAAATGCACAGGTGGAAGACCTGAATCCTGACTGCTCCGTCCATTCGACATGTGGGCCGTGCTGATGTTATGACATCAGATGACGACATCAGAAGGGTTCTGTTGTCTGTGCAAAGCAGCACCGACAGCAAGTCTCGCTTTGTGAGGCCGCTGAGAGATCCAGCAGAACCAGGAAACAGCTCTCACCGTGTTCAGAAAGTGGTGGTGGGGGATGAGTGTTCAGACCCCTGGGCTCTCACTTGTGGGGTGCCTCAGGGTTCTGTCCTCTCCCCCATGCTTTTTAATATCTATATGAAGCCACTGGGAGAGATCATCAGGGGGTTTGGGCTGGGTGTTCATCAGTATGCGGATGATACCCAGCTCTACCTCTCTTTCAAATCAGAACCAGTGAAGGCAGTGAAGGTCCTGTGTGAGTGTCTGGAGGCGGTTGGAGGATGGATGGCGGCTAACAGATTGAGGTTGAATCCTGACAAGACAGAAGTACTGTTTTTGGGGGACAGGGTGCGGGCGGGCGTGGGGGATTCCCTGGTCCTGAATGGGGTAACTGTGCCCCTGAAGGACCAGGTGCGCAGCCTGGGAGTCATTTTGGACTCACAGCTGTCCATGGAGGCACAGATTAATTCTGTATCCAGGGCGGCTGTCTCCCAGCTCCATCTGGTACGCAGGCTGAGATCCTACCTGCCCGCAGACAGTCTTGCCAGAGTGGTGCATGCTCTAGTTATCTCCCGCTTGGACTATTGCAATGCGCTCTACGTGGGGCTGCCTTTGAAGGTGACCCGGAAACTACAACTAATCCAGAATGCGGCAGCTAGACTGGTGACTGGGAGTGGCCGCCGGGATCATGTAACACCTGTCCTGAGAGAGCTACATTGGCTCCCAGTACGTTTCCGAGCACAATTCAAAGTGTTGGTGCTGACCTTGAAAGCCCTAAACGGCCTCGGTCCTGTACATCTGAAGGAGCGTCTCCACCCCCACTGCTCAGCCCAGACACTGAGGTCCAGCGCCGAGGGTCTTCTGGCGGTTCCCTCACTGCGAGAAGCAAAGCTACAGGGAACCAGGCAGAGGGCCTTCTCGGTGGTGGCGCCCGCCCTGTGGAACGCCCTCCCAGCAGAGGTCAAAGAAATAAACAACTACATGACCTTTAGAAAATATTTGAAGGCAGCCCTGTTTAGGGAAGTTTTTAATCTGTGATATTTTAATGTATTTTGATATTTGTTGGAAGCCGCCCAGAGTGGCTGGGGAGACCTGGCCAGATGGGCAGGGTACAAATAATAAATTATTATTATTATTATTATTATTATTATTATGTGTTTGCAGGTGTAGCATGACATTACTGAGTTTTCTGGTTGCAAGACAGGAACACACACACACACACACACACACACAGAGAGAGAGAGAGAGAGAGAGAGAGAGAGAGAGAGAGAATGCACCAGTGGAAAGCTGGCAGGTGGTTATCGTTTCACAGAGCACTTTGTGGTACCCAAAGGATGTTGATGTGTTCTCTTGGGCTAGAGCGAGCCTTGGAACGGAGTGGAAGTTGGGTTTGCATGACTTTCCACGCATCTATACTCACAAAGGATACTTCTGTTGCGATCAGGGCTTTTGCCAAACTCCAGACTCATGTCCCCTTGGGCATTTGAAGTGCTGAAAGTAATGTCATTCTGATTTTTAAATTTGTGCCCTTCCCTCGGTTTAATTAACTTTTCCTCCTTCAGAATGACATTCCGGCAGATTTGAGAGGTGCTCGTTCATTTGGCTGGCGTGTGTGTGTGTGTTGAAAGGCTTTCTGTGACCAGTGACATAGCGTGAGTTGCTGGTGCCCGGGGCAAAGCAAGGGTTGCTCCCTCCTGGTAGACTGGGCAGTTGGGTTGGAGGCATGCTTGTCCCAGCCTGGGCACGGCTTGCCTCCTTGCAGCTTAAGAAGATGGCAGGAGCTCAGCCATGCAGTCTCAATAAGGGGGCCTGTCGTGGGGGCGCCTGGGTGTGCCCCTCTCAGAATTTTGTGCCCAGGGCCACCCCCCCCCTGCCCCTCCATGCTATGCCACTGCCGCGAAGATAATGCAGACTGCACACTCAAATCAACCAGCTTTATTTGTAGGCGCTGTGGGTTAAACCACGGAGCCTAGGGCTTGCCGATCAGAAGGTCGGCGGTTCGAATCCCCGCGACGGGGTGAGCTCCCGTTGCTCGGTCCCTGTTCCTGCCCACCTAGCAGTTCGAAAGCACCTCAGAGTGCAAGTAGATAAATAGATACCGCTCCGGCGGGAAGGTAAACGGCGTTTCCGTGCGCTGCTCTGGTTCGCCAGAAGCGGCTTAGTCATGCTGGCCACATGACCCGGAAGCTGTACGCCGGCTCCCTCGGCCAGTAAAGTGAGATGAGCACCAGAGTCGGACATGACTGGACCTAATGGTCAGGGGTCCCTTTACCCTTTTATTCCTACATACTCTTAGTTTTACACTTCTCTTACGTTCCTTTGGTAGCCCAAGCAGGGTAGCCCACAGACTCTGGGCAAAAGCAGCAGAGCCCAAGATACGCCAGAGGGCTGTGGGTCACATCCTCTTGCCCCAGAGCTCTGCTGAGCGCCTCGCTCCCCACCCCAAAGAGAAGGACTTTATGCCTCTGCAGGGGAGATTTAGTAGCAGAGGCTCTGACGGCAGAAAAACAGCTGCTGAGCGGGGAGGGGGGGACTCTTGAGTCCCCAGCGCCTGCATATTTCTGCCTCATTAGCCAAATAAGAAACAGTTCCGAACCCCCCGAGGAAGGAGCAGAAGAGAGGAGGCGAAAAGGCCTCTTCCCAGAGAGCTGCGCTCAATCTCTGATCTTTCCTGCCAACTGCAGCAGCTAAAAAAGCCAATGCAATTCTGGGCTGCATCCATAGGAGTATAGCATCTAGATCAAGGGAAGTAATAGTACCATTGTATTCCGCTCTGGTCAGACCTCACCTGGAATACTGTGTCCAGTTCTGGGCACCACAGTTCAAGAAGGATACTGACAAGCTGGAACGTGTCCAGAGGAGGGCAACCAAAATGGTCCAAGGCCTGGAAACGATGCCTTATGAGGAACGGCTTAGGGAGCTGGGTATGTTTAGCCTGGAGAAGAGAAGGTTAAGGGGGGATATGATAGCCATGTTCAAATATATAAAAGGATGTCATATAGAGGAGGGAGAAAGGTTGTTTTCTGCTGCTCCAGAGAAGCGGACACGGAGCAATGGATTCAAACTACAAGAAAGAAGATTCCACCTCAACATTAGGAAGAACTTCCTGACAGTAAGAGCTGTTCGACAGTGGGATTTGCTGCCAAGGAGTGTGGTGGAGTCTCCTTCTTTGGAGGTCTTTAAGCAGAGGCTTGACAGCCACCTGTCAGGAATGCTCTGATGGTGTTTCCTGCTTGGCAGGGGGGTGGACTGGATGGCCCTGGTGGTCTCTTCCAACTCTAGGATTCTAGTATTCTATGAACTGCACATTTGGGGAAGATGCTGATAGACAGGCTCTCTGCTCCTCGCAACGGGCGGCTCTGCCTCGGCGGACCTCGGATTCCCCGCTCCGGCCCTCGCCGCTCTGCCGGACAGTTATCACAATCGCATCGGGGGGGTGGGAAGCAATGGGGCGCCAGCCATCGGACGCAGCGTTTCATCGGCGCTAGGAGAGGCTGGCCCAATGTCCAGACAGGAGCCTTCCACCAAGGATCCATCCGGCCTGGGATTCTGTTTCACACGGTGACCAAACACACCTACAAATATGTCAGTGAATCCCGGTTCGGCCCTAGGGCGAGGCCGAGTGAGGAGGCAGCCGGTTCTGATGTGGGGGGAACATCCAGTTTTTGAGTGCCACGTGATCTCGTACCTAAGGGACCGCCTCTCCTGGTATGCCCCGTGTAGGACCTTAAGGTTCTCAAACAATAACATTTTGGAGGCCCTGAGCCATAAGGATGCTAGGCTGGCTGCAACTAGGGCCAGGGCCTTCTCAGTACTGGCCCCGACTTGGTGGAACGGTCTTTCACAAGAGACCAGGGCCCTGCGGGATTTGGCATCTTTCCGCAGGGCCTGCAAGACGGAGCTGTTCCACCTGGCCTTTGGGTTGGTTTCAGTTTAACCCTGTTTGATTGGTGGGCTACTTAAAGATGAGGCTGCATTTTAAATTTTAAATCGTATTTTAACTTGCATTTTAATTGATTGTTTTGTATGTTTTGTTGTGATTTTATGGGTGTTAGCCGCTCTGAGCCCGGTCTTGGCTGGGAAGGGCGGGGTATAAATAAAAAAAAAATATTATTATTATTATTATTATTATTATTATTATTATCTGCCCTATACCTGCTAAGCTAAAGGGATACGGGAGGCGCTGTGGTCTAAACCACTGAGCCTCTTGGGCTTGCCGATCGGAAGGTCAACGGTTCGAATCCCTGCGACGGGGTGAGCTCCCATTGCTCTGTCCCTGCTCCTGCCAACCTAGCAGTTCGAAAGCACGTCAAAGTGCAAGTAGATAAATAGGTACCACTGCAGCGGGAAGGTAAACGGCGTTTCTGTGCGCTCTGGTTTCCGTCATGGTGTCCCGTTGCGCCAGAAGCGGTTGAGTCATGCTGGCCACATGATCTGGAAAGCTGTCTGCGGACAAAAGCCGGCTCCGTCGGCCTGAAAGCGAGATGAGCGCCACAACCCCATAGTTGCCTTTGATTGGACTTACCGTATTTTTCGCTCCATAAGACTCACTTTTTTCCTCCTAAAAAGTAAGGGGAAATTTCTGTGCGTCTTATGGAGCGAATGCATGGTCCCCGGAGCCAAATTGCCTAGCGGCCAAAACAGATTGTGCTCTTTTTTCTACAAAGAGAGAAGAGGGTGTTGAAAGGAAGCCGCTGAACAGCTGTTTAGCAAGCGATGGGGGAAAGAGATAAGGCTCCCTTTCCAGCCCCGCCCCCTTGCCCAGGCCTCCGTTGTTGAATGCAGAGGGAGGCTGTTTGTTTCCCCAGCGACATGGGACTGGCTGATTAGATTATCTGTCTGGAAACTGTAGAAATGGCTCCCTTTCCTACAGAACTGTGAGTTGAACCCCATAAAAATGGGGCTTTTCCTCTTTGAAAAAAAAGCTGCACCACTTTGAGCTGATCCTCAAAAAAACAGGGCTTTTCCCTTTGCAAAAGAAGCTGCACCACTTTGAGCTGATCCTCAAAAAAACAGGGCTTTTTCCTTTGCAAAAGAAGCTGCACCACTTTGAGCTGATCCTCAAAAAAACAGGGCTTTTCCCTTTGCAAAAGAAGCTGCACCACTTTGAGCTGATCCTCAAAAAACCAGTACTTTCCCCCTTTTCCTCCTCTAAAAACTAGGTGCGTCTTATGTTCAGGTGCGTCTTATGGTGCGAAAAATACGGTAACCATCCAGGGGTCCTTTACCTTTTTAACTGCTAAGCTAGCCCGTTGCCCATCAGCATCATCGGCATCAAATAAGTCGCTACCTTTTCATCAGAATTGGAGTAAGATTTAACTACCAGTCCAGCACGGGTGGAGCTGTGGTCTAAACCACAGAGCCTAGGGCTTGCCGATCAGAAGGTTCCCCTTCCTCCTCCGCCCCCAGCCCTTTGCTGGTACTGTAATGAGCTTGCATTTGAATAAAACCAATTTCAGGACCGAGCAGGAGAGACAGGAGCCGCCTGGGAGCAAAGCACATCTTGCTTCAAAACCCAGACGCAGCTGTTTGCTGTGTATCACTCCCCTTGCCATATCTGCCCCGTCTCAAGCAGCGATAATCCCGACAGACAGGGCCCTCTCCCCTTTGCTTTGCTGGGGTGGAGGGGGCTGGGGGGGTGGCCTTTCCTCCCCCGAAGCCGTAAACCAGACCCACAGTGATCTCCAGCACATGTGAAATTTTGTGGCAGCTGTGCTCTTCCGTCTCTGTTCGTGGGCTTCCCTGAGTGGCGTTCCCATCCCGCTTGGAATGCCAGAAATCTGCTTGCATAGCTGTGGTTCCTCTGCCCCCCAAACGTGTAGGGAGTTTGCCCACAAAGACAAACTCATCCTGGGAAAGGGAGGTCATAAAGGAGGTGCAGTCCGGTGGATTGTCACACCTCTACCTGGAGTCCATGACGTAGAATCAAGCTAGAACCGCAATCTCCCGGAGACGGAGCGATATTGCCAGACCAGAGGACATAGCTCAAGTGAAACCAGGGATGTTCCTAGGGGACCAGATATATCAAACGACACCAGCCCCCTATCTCGCGGAAATCCACTATGTGGAATACCACAGACTTCTTACAGCGGCTAGACTGAACGCCCTTGATTCCGCGGTATTGCGGGGAAGGTACAAGGGAGTTCCATACGCCCAGAGAACCTGTCACTGTACTATGGGCGTGGTTGAGTCTACCCAACATATCCTTCTGTCTTGTCCTCTCTATGCAGAACTTAGGCAAAACCTTATAACTCCACTTTCACGTCAGTCTAGCTTTCTACCCAGAGAAAGACAGGTTTTATATTTACTGAATAATATGACTAGAAATACAGCCTCCCTGGTGGCTAAATTTCTTTTTTTAGCTTCTAAGCGTCGCAAGATTTTAATTGATTGTATCGATATGGGGCTATTTGTCTAGTTCCGTTCTATTGTGGATTATGTTTCCTTTTTTCAAAGTTCTCTCAGATGCTTTTAATTCTGTACAAATGTATTCTTCTGACTGACGGTCAAATAAAAGAATGATGATGATGATGGTGACAAGTGGTTCCTGAAACAGCCAGCCAGCCGTTCCGTTTTTCCCCTCCTTGACACCTGTTTCCCATTTCCCTCCTCCAACGGACTCGCACCATTCTGTGTAAGGATGCCAGAGAAAATGGGAAGTTGCCAACAGTTGCTTATACCCAGAACGGAAATCAACCCAGCGATTGATTATTGCAATTGTTGCTTTCGATTTGCAAATGGCACAATTTATTATTCCCTATCCCACCACGTCATGGGACGCGGGTGGCGCTGTGGGTTAAACCACGGAGCCTAGGGCTTGCCGATTAGTAGGTCGGCGGTTCGAATCCCCGCGACGGGGTGAGCTCCCGTTGCTCGGTCCCTGCTCCTGCCAACCTAGCAGTTCAAAAGCACGTCAAAGTGCAAGTAGATAAATAGGTACCACTTAAGCGGGTAGGTAAACGGCGTTTCCGTGCGCTGCTCTGGTTCACCGGAAGCGGCTTAGTCCTGCTGGCCACATGACCCGGAAGCTGTACGCCGGCTCCCTCGGCCAATAATGCGAGATGAGCGTCGCAACCCCAGAGTCGGACATGACTGGACCTAATGGTCAGGGGTCCCTTTACCTTTACCCCACCACACCCCAATTTGCATTGCATTGAACAAATTATGGAATCATGTAGCAATGGTGTAATTAATTATGTAAAATTCTATCAAAGTGTTGGTGCTGACCTTGAAAGCCCTAAACGGCCTCGGTCCTGTATACCTGAAGTAGCATCTCCACCCCCACCTTCAGCCCTGTCACTGAGATCTAGTGCCGAGGGCCTTCTGGCGGTTCCCCCACTGCGAGAAGCAAAGCTACAGGGAACCAGGCAGAGGGCCTTCTCGGTGGTGGCGCCCGCCCTGTGGAACGCCCTCCCATCAGAGGTCAAAGGGATCAACAACTACCTCACATTTAGAAAATACCTGAAGGCAGCCCTGTTTAGGGAAGTTTTTAATCTGTGATATTTTAATGTATTTTGATATTTGTTGGAAGCCGCCCAGAGTGGCTGGGGAGACCCGGCCAGATGGGCGGGGTACAAATAACAAATTATTATTATTATTATTATTATTATTATTATTATTATTATCGCAACAGACAGGCGAATAACGCAGCATTTGACAGAAGCCCAACTGCAGCAGAATGGAAACATTGCTGCATGGGAAGGGGAAGGGATCAGAGCAGAAACATTTGCCTTCTCCATGGGTGTGCTCTCTCTCTGTATTTCCCACCTCCACCCCATTTAAACTTTTAAAAAATCTTTGGGTTCCTTTATACCGTTTCCCCTTTTTTAATACGTAGTCATAAAGTAAGCCATGGCAGGTTTTTTTTACCTTTGTGAGAAGTAAGACGTACCCCAAAAGTAAGCCATGGTGCCGCCATTGTTCCCGTCGCCTCCTCAGCCCCTCCTGCGTGCGCAGGAAGCCAGAGAACCAGTGAGAGGCACGGGGGAAAAACACGCCTCTTGCGGAGTTCTGCCCCGCCTGCTTAGCGCACAGGGAGAAGCGCGCGGGGGGGGGGAGACGCCTCTTCCTGCCCCACCTGTTCCCCGTGCGCAGGGAGCCAGCGAACCAGTGAGAGGCACGGGGGGGAAACGCGCCTCTTGCAGAGTTCTGCCCCGCCTGCTTAGCGCGCAGGGAGAAGCGCGGGGGGGGGAAGACGCCTCTTCCTGCCCCGCCTGTTCCCCGTGCGCAGGGAGCCAGCAAACCAGCGAGTGGCGTGGAGGGAAATCGCACCTCTTGCGGAGTTCTGCCCTGACTGCTCAGCGCGCAGGGGGAGGCTATACCGTACCATACTGACGTAATAAAAATAAGACATCCCCCGAAAATAAGCCACCCCGTGTTTTTTTGAGGAAAAAAAATTATAAGACGGTGTCTTAAAAAGGGGGAAAGACGGTAGATGCTGCTACAATCTTCTCGTTTGCCTTTCTAATTTCTCACTGACGCTGTTTGGTTTAATTCCTGTTGGCTCTCACTACCTGAGTTTGTCATTACAAGGAGTGATTCCCCTCCGGAGGAACTGAAGAAGGAAAGTGTGTTTATGTTTGTGTGTTTCTTTGTCTGTGAAACCAAAGAGAGCTAGGAAAAAGTGGACCCGTGTTCTGGTGGGAATTGGATTATGCACAAGGATTTTTTTGACAGCAAAGCAAAACCATCTGGCGGCAAAGAAGATAGCTCTGGTTTTGCTTACGGCATGGAAGTGCATGAGAAGGAAAATAAGAAACAGAAGCAGCCTGTTAATAATAATATTGTTAATTGGATGCTGCGCCAACGATGTCCAGGAAATCTTGTCTCCTGGCAGAGAGTCGCTCGCTCTGTCGGGCCATTAGAGAAATCTCCTGGTGATCTGACAAGGAAGCTTTGAAAAAGTCGGGTCCTTCCTGCGCGCGGTTGTTATGCCTGGAACAGAAAGGATGTGGGCTGACAGCTTTGCAGAGCACGGATCTGGTTTATAAGGCCGAAAGTGTACTGGCGAGAAGTGTGTAAGAGTCGGATTCTGGCACCCACTTCAGGGTGTCTGGTTGTCAGATAGCACTGGAGAATAGCCCGGTGAAATGGCCAATTCAAAGTCCACCAATGGGTATTGTTGTGGTTGTTTAGTCGTTTAGTCGTTTCTGACTCTTCGTGACCCCCTGGACCAGAGCACACCAGGCACTCCTGTCTTCCACTGCCTATCTATCCATCTATCTATCTATCTGCCTGTTCTTGTTGTTGTTTAGTTGTTTAGTCGTGTCCGACTCTTCGTGACCCCATGGACCAGAGCACGCCAGGCACTCCTGTCTTCCACTGCCTATCTATCTATCTATCTATCTATCTATCTATCTATCTATCTATCTATCTATCTATCTATCTATCATCTATCTATCTCTATCTATCTATCTATCTATCTATCTATCTATCTATCTGTCTATCTATCTGCCTGTTGTTGTTGTTGTTGTTTAGTTGTTTAGTTGTGTCCTACTCTTCGTGACCCCCTGGCCCAGAGCACGCCAGGCACTCCTGTCTTCCACTGCCTATCTATCTATCTATCTATCAATCGATCAATCGATCGATCTATCATCTATCATCTATCTATCTGCCTGTTCTTGTTGTTGTTTAGTCGTTTAGTCGTGTCCGCCTCTTCGTGACCCCCTGAACCAGAGCACGCCAGGCACTCCTGTCTTCCACTGCCTCCCGCAGTTTGGTCAGACTCATGTTAGCAGCTTCGAGAACACTGTCCAACCATCTCGTCCTCTGTCGTCCCCTTCTCCTTGTGCCCTCCATCTTTCCCAACATCAGGGTCTTTTCCAGGGAGTCTTCTCTTCTCATGAGGTGGCCAAAGTCTTGGAGCCTCAGCTTCAGGATCTGTCCTTCCAGTGAGCACTCAGGGCTGATTTCCTTCAGAATGGAGAGGTTTGATCTTCTTGCAGTCCATGGGACTCTCCAGAGTCTCCTCCAGCACCATGATTCAAAAGCATCCATTCTTCGGCGATCAGCCTTCTTTATGGTCCAGCTCTCACTTCCGTACATCACTACTGGGAAAACCATAGCTTTAACTCTGTCGGCAAGGTGATGTCACTGCTATTAACCTCGAGATTTAACTTGCTTATTCCGAGGCAGTCTATAGGGTGGCCCCAAAAGTAGGCATGCAGTTGAACCAATGGGATTCATTGCAACAGATTATATGGGGACACATAACTGGCACACCACTAAGTGGCAGTCAGATTTTGGGGCGGACAGTGGAGTCAGATGAAAGGATTAATTGCGAATGATGACAGCGGACTTGAGTCAAGAACAAAGTGGATTCCACAGCAGGCTACCTAATTTTGAGCCACCTTGCAAATCCTATTTTGTGTTACTGGGTGGCCAATCGCGTGAATGCGTGCGTACTTAATCTCTTAATCGTAGGCCTCCCATAGCCGCAGGGCTCTTCTTCCTTCCTTAGGGAGAACAGGCCCACCAATGTTAGCTGCTAGCCATGGCAGTTGAACGGAACTTCCATGTTCCAGAGCAGTCTACCACTGAATAGTAAAAGGACACGGGCGGTGCTGCTCTGGTTCGCCAGAAGCGGCTTAGTCATGCTGGCCACATGACCCGGAAGCTGTCCCTCGGCCAGTAAAGCGAGATGAGTGCTGCAACCCCAGAGTCGTCTGCGACTGGACCTAATGATCAGGGGTCCCTTTACCTTTACCTTTATGCTTTAAACAAGATACACACATGTTCAGCATCATTTGGCCTAACCAAATCAAGCCCAGCCTAAGCTCTCCAGCTTATTCCCCTTGCAGGGCAGTTATGTATTGCATATCCACTGCAAATGTCCTTTAGGATGATATATTTCATTATTATTATTATTATTATTATTATTATTATTATTATTATTATTATTTTATACCCCACCCATCTGACTAGTTGGGACGCAGGTGGCGCTGTGGGTTAAACCACAGAGCCTAGGGCTTGCCGATTGGAAGGTCGGTGGTTCGAATCCCTGCGACGGGGTGAGCTCCCGTTGCTCGGTCCCAGCTCCTGCCCACCTAGCAGTTCGAAAGCACGTCAAAGTGCAAGTAGATAAATAGGTACCACTCCGGCGGGAGGGTAAATATTTCCGTGTGCTGCTCTGGTTTGCCAGAAGCGGCTTAGTCATGCTGGCCACATGACCCAGAAGCTGTACTCCGGCTCCCTCGGCCAATAAAGCGAGATGAGCGCCGCAACCCCAGAGTCGGACATGACTGGACCTAACAGTCAGGGGTCCCTTTACCTTTACCTTTTACTTGCCTGGGGAAGAGCTTCACTATGGAATCTGCAGAATTGTGAATTTTGAAGAATGCGTTGGGTTTCAGTTTGCGATGTGTTTTGGACACCACAAAAGTAAGTTCTCCTTTGAATGCAAACCAGAATGGATTTCGATCCCATGCCCAGTTTAACTACGACAGCTCAACTCAACTCATTTTATTTCGGCTTTAAGCCCATAGACATAACAACCAAAAACAGAAACAGCAGAGTCTGGTTTACAATTGCTAACAGTAAAATAGATTAAAAGGGATACTCAATTGAATAAAATATGATAAAAATTTAATTAAAATTTCAAGCTGTATATAACAATCCATTGCGTTTCTTAAGTGTCAGAAATTTTGCATATGTAGGGTTACAATCGAGTCTGAATCTTGCAACAGAAGAGCAAGGTAAGACTCTTCCAAATTCCCCGGTAATTTTTGAGTGAATGAAGTAATAGAGTCTTTCGGGCGGCAGAATACAAGGGGCAGACAAACACTGTGTGATGAAGAGATTCAACCGAACGGTTATCACAGGCACATAAGACCGAAACTTGGCCCCTAGAAAATCTATGAAAAAGGACGTTTGAGGGAAGACATTAAACCGTGCTTTAATAAAAGCGGAACGACGACTAGCAATAGAAAGAGTTGAGAGATAGGCTGGTACTGAAGTGGGGGTACAATGCCCAGGGATCTCAGTGAGCGTGTCCCCCCGCCCAGCATAACATTGCATTGCAGCCTTGTTGAAGAAGAAGAGAAGAAGAGTTTGGATTGATATCCCGCTTTATCACTACCCGAAGGAGTCTCAAAGCGGCTCACATTCTCCTTTCCCTTCCTCCCCCACAACAAACCCTCTGTGAGGTGAGTGGGGCTGAGAGACTTCAGAGAAGTGGACTAGCCCAAGGTCACCCAGCAGCTGCATGTGGAGGAGTGGGGAAGCGAACCCGGTTCACCAGATTATGAGTCTACCGCTCTTAACCACTACACCACACTGGCGTTTGAGAACCAAGGTACCACTGTATCGTCTTATTTGAGAGATTGAATCAAACG
>JAWWNI010001133.1:0-85923 GCA_034642065.1 Darevskia nairensis | reverse complement strand
GTATGCTCCCTTGGCCAATAAAGCGAGATGAGCACTGAAACCCCAGAGTCCTCCGCGACTGGACCTAATGGTCAGGGGTCCCTTTACCTTTACTATGCCAGCATTAGAAAGCTGGAATTTGTCTAGATTCTTCCTTAGTGGGTATATATCAGTTGCCAAGGAACACACGTGCCTATAAAATCATGGTTGCTGAAGTGATAGGAATTATTGTCCTTTAAAGAAATGTTGAAAAATATATTAAACTATGTCCTGTGAAGCTGAGTAATTAGTAAGATCCCCACCCACCACCACTGCCGCCATTATTTTGTAGTTCTGGAGTCTGTGATACTGACCTAATGGAAAGCTGTACATTCTGATGCCACCTATACAGCTATTGAATAATGCGTCTTAAATCTATTGTTGCTGTTCCATTTATTATTTCACCTTGTGATACCAATTGTTTGTTCCATACTGGGCTCCCTCTCATATATTATGCTGATTGAACCATTTTTCTCTACCATCATAACATTTGTCTTGACCTCTTTGTCTTTCCTGCCACACATTGACTAGATGGCTTTCCCTCGCCTCAGTCATGGATTTCTCTCTGACCAGCCTATTTTTAGCCGACGTATCCTTAAGGTAGAATCGCTTTTAATCTTCTGGCTTGCTGTGTTTTCTTGTGAGGTTGCTTTTTAAAAACTTTTCTAATTTGTGATCTGATAATGCCTCCTTCGTTTCCATTCTTTCGTTCTCCTGTTCTGTTCTTTTACAATCTAACAACCACCCCCCTACAGTTTCTCATCATAAACAAAATGGAGCAATTGCCATGACAACTAGAATCAGAGTCCCCCCCCCCATTGCAACAGCGCCAAAAATAACAATAGAAACACTCACAGGTAAACATCAACTAATGGGACAATTTAAAGCAGCCATCCAATTAACTTGGAACAAATTACTCAGCCTCATCGTGTTGACATAATTTCACATTTGCTTTCATGAAAGCGGATCTAACATTTTTTGTCAACTACACAATCAAAGCCATGCTGAATGTCATGATGACTAGTAGACTTTCCCAAAGATAAATTTTGAAATCTAATTTTCCCCTGGCCAGAATTGCATTCTCTCAGTTACAATATTGAGCCAGTCTCCCTGAAAATCTGAAACTGAGGATAGGTTAATAGAAAATTGTAGTGTTTCTGTTCTCAGAAGCAGCAGAGTCCTCTTCAGGCATTAACATATTATTGCCTGAAAAGGGAACATTGGATAGAGTTGGGATGCACACTTTTAGCCCATCCCCCAGAGCCATGTGACTTTCAGACCATGGAATTGTTTACAAAGGACATCTGCATTGGGGTGCCTTATGCATTTAAAGGCTCCTTGTGCAAGTGGGAACCCTGATCATCTCGCTCGCGTAGGTAGCCTTTACAGATACACAAGGCTCCCAAAGTATGCCATAAACACACAAAGGGCCAGAGCTATCACATAGCTCCAGGAGCAAGACAAAACACACATCCCTGAAGCCCTGTTTCCCTCTAACGGGAAACTGGCAACTATCAGGAGCAAGGCTAGACGAGAACCCTTCTCCCTGACATCTAGTTTTCTATGTGCAAGGAGTTTTTCTGTAGATGGTCATTCCATCAGACTGGTCTTCAACTGATGGGTTGCAACAGGAGCACTACCACCATGCAAATATATGATAAAAGATTAAGAAATGGGTCCCCCAATGCCAGATTGGGTTAAAAGTAGGTCCTGGATCTTAAAAAGTAATCATTGTATTCTATGTCGGAAACTTTCAATAAAAATTCAGACAAAATAATAAATTAAATAAATAAATAGGTTGAAGATACCTGAGTTTAGAGTGACCTATCTAGATTCACTACTATATGTACTGAGCACAGTACAGAATACATAAGTGATATGGTCCCTGCACACAAGATTATCAGCCTACAAAATGTACACAAATTAAGCATTTGCTTAAAAACAGCAAATTTGTCAAGACCATGCTTTCCGATTTATTGGCTGCAGAGAGTTTGAAGACTGGCTCTGATTTTGAAATGTTGTACTTTCAGGATTATAGCTGGAGAATGCCTACATATTTTGTGAATAAAAATATGTTGGTGTATAAAAGAAATGATAATAAATAATAATATACTGAGAAATTTTATAGAGCTAGATCCATTTGTTTTTATCTTGTACTCATATCGTTGCTCAGTGAGGAAATTTTCTGAACTGGACCTTAGTAGTATGGCTTTCTGAACTGGAATGTAGAATGGCTTTCACTGTTAGGTTTTTGATTTATAGCAGGATCACATTAAGTACAAGTCTGTCACTGGAGACATCCTGCCCAGATGTTATAAAGAGCTTTATAATCCACCCTTATCATGGGGGGGTTTCAGTGCTGCTTCCATATGTTCAAGCAGACAAATTCTAGATGCTGAGCTCTTCACCCCAACTTACCCACAGTAGATCATAACCCCAGGAACAGTAATGTTAATAGGCAGCCATGGTCATCTAAATGATAGATCTTGGAGACCTGGTGTCAATTCTCTGCTTTAGCCAGAAGCTCTCTGAAGGAAACCATTCTCTTGGCTTTAGTAAAAATGAAATAAGTGTGGCCTGCATCAGAAAGAGGATCTGTATGCTCTGTACATGAAACAAAGGTTAAGTGTAGAATTCATGATCAGAGATGAAATATCTGGCTATGCTTTGTTGCAAGTCCTTTTGGAAACTAGCTTAACATATAAAAAGCAGCTTGTCATTTAAGGACAAAAGTCTTCTTATTTGAAAACAGGAAATAAAAAGCTCTGCTGCTCACACAGTTGCATAATTCTGTAGATTGTGACCAGATTACTAGTGCATTTATTACATAATCGGTGTACTTATTATACAACCAACATCATATCTGTTTTGAGTCTTCTCTTGTGTTCACTAGATGTTGATAGTAAATGTACACGCTCCATGAGCATGGTGTGCAATGTATGCTAGCATTCTACATCTGTGTGTATTCTTGCTGTGACATCCAACCCTTTCTCCTTTAAAATCAATGATTTGTGTTTTTTACAGAATGCATTAAAATGTTGTTTAAAAAATTCAGAAAGTTACTAGATTCCTCCCCCCCCCCCCGATAATAAATTAGGTATGATCTAAAGGCACATGATGCAACAAACTTTGATGTATTTTAATATTTGTTGGAGGCCGCCCA
The DNA here is from genome assembly GCA_034642065.1 of Darevskia nairensis. Lineage (NCBI taxonomy): Eukaryota > Metazoa > Chordata > Lepidosauria > Squamata > Lacertidae > Darevskia > Darevskia nairensis. The sequence goes on along the minus strand of JAWWNI010001133.1, from coordinate 82,742 downwards.
GAGTGGCTGGGGAGACCCGGCCAGATGGGCGGGGTACAAATAAAAAATTATTATTATTATTATTATTATTATTATTGCTGAAGCTAAGCAAGCCTGGATTTGGTCAATACCTGGATGGGAGAATGCCTTTGAACCAAACATAAAAATAAATTCCATTTATGTCTGTGAAAGAAAGGCTGGATATAAATGTAATAATTACATATCTTGGTCTTCTAGATGCAAGAACTCTTAAGTTATCCATGTAAAAATGAACTGGAATGCTAATTTTGAGGCTTAGCATTTTTGGATATTTTAAAGATTTGCTTTACTATATGTACTCAGATAAAGAATCTAGTTTTGCAGCTGTTGTCTTACAAGCATAATCTGGGTGGTAGTTTTCTCTTTTACTTTCTCGTGATAGTACTGTGGTATTTAAAGAACAGGGGTTCATTCTTTAGTTGCTTTACCTGTTTCTCATTGGAAGAGAAAAGACCTTTCACTAATCATTTCTCAAAACTAGGCGGTATCGGAGTCCAGTGTTTGCAAGCAGAAACAGAATACTCCATTCTGTACCATGCAGGCACACAAATTGGACACGGATGAGTTAGAAATACTAATTACCAATATTTGTGATTAGATAAATTGTGTGGAAGAGTAAAACAAACACCAAGAAAGCTTAGGCATAAATTTCTTCTCTTTCAGTAAGTTTACGTACCATAGAAAGGTCAGTCAATTTGCGGGCTCAAGGTTTTATCTTTAAACTCAAGCATACTGATTCCCTGACCATGTGTCCTGTTTTCTTTCTTTCCTTCTCTCATTTTTCTATGCAGTGAGTTTGCAGCCACAGTCCATCCATAAGGACTTTGTTTTTATTTTTTTTTCACATTGCGATGTTTTGTCTAAACTTCTTATAGGGGGATCAAGGTAATGATGGCGCTGCTGGTCCGCCCGGTCCTCCTGGACAGCCGGGTGCAAGAGGGCCCCCTGGAGACACAGGAAAAGATGGCCCAAGGGGACCCCCAGGCCTTCCTGTAAGGCGTAGTTATTAGCTAAGATAACTGTTGAAAAGTAAAATGCATGTTTTGCGGGATATCCTGCTCATGAATGCATTTCAACTATAAGTTCCTGAGCCTAGAACTCAGGTGTATCAAGGTGCTAGGGGGAGGATATAGGCATTTTTGGAGCAAAGAGTAAGAGCGAATGGAAATCACTCTTCAATATCTTGAAACCAGAGGCAGAACTCATCTTCAAACTGTTTGCGTTGAACAGGGACGATAATCTAGTCAACAAAGCTTTGTGGTGGCAGCTTGCCTTGGAATGGGCATCTTGCATTTTGCAATGAGCAGCTAATATTTTGACAATTCTGCTTGTAGATTCTAGCAATATGGCAGGCTTCGGGGTTTATCAACATTTGAGTTTCCCTTGCTGCTACAGCAGCAGTCTTTTTTGGCAGTGCCCATGGGATTGTTCTGTAGGGCAAGTGGTAGTTGTGTCATAAAAATGATCTTCACAGTAGCCTTTTATTAACTAGCCATTCATACTCAGTCCTTAGTCATTAAATTAATCACTAAATCCCCTGCTGTTGAATTAGGAGAATTAATAGTCATTATCTACCAAGCAAAGATAACTGAGATGAGATACAGTTTATGTGTTCAATGTAAGTCCACAATAAATAGATCCATAGTATACATGTATGTATTTTCACTTTATTAATAACACTAATCTAGATCATCAAGACATGGCAACATTTCTATGTTCCCTAAGTCAATGAAATAACTGAAATAACGCAATCTCCTTAAGCTTCTCTTCTTCACTGTTGTGCTTTTTAGGTGGGAAGGGAGGGTTTTGAAAAAGTAATTTTAGAAATGCATTCATTGTCTCTTTATTTAAATAACTTAGATTGTGTTTCTTTAGGGTGAGAAAGGACAACCTGGAGAAGCTGGTATCATGGTTAGTATGCGATCTATGGTATTAAAACATCCTATTGAATTGATTTCACATATTAAGCATGAAAAGCTTGCCTAGCCTACCTCAGATGTGTGCAACCTCTTCCTCTTCCTCTTTCTGCTCTATAATAGTTTTATACAGCTCCTTTCCTTGACTATGCTTTGGCCATCTAATCACTACTCCTAAATACATGACTACCATCTGTGCCAAGTTAAGTTTAGAACAATTGTCAGGCTTAATTGTCTAGGGCTTTGAAAGAGTCAGAGTCTCGTCTGTTTTTACGAGTCAGCTTTCTGTACTGTACTGAAAAATAAGGTGAGCCTCTTTCCCAAAACACTTTTTCGTTCTCTTCCGTCTTTTGTTGTCCTAAAACATTTCGCATATGCTCTTTTGTCAGGACCTATTTAGGTTATTTCTTTACATCAATATTGTATTTTTTTTTTATTGCTACATGCACTGACTGTGGCGCATGAGAAAGACAAGTGCCAAAACCTAGACTATCAAAAGACTTGCTGACCTCTTTTTAAGTGTCAGAACATTTGTAATAAGATACCATGCTAGCAAACTTAACTCCCAAGTGTATTTCGTCATAGGAGAAATACCCATTTCCACTTCTGCATCCTATGCATGCTACTGCATGGATGACCCACTGCCCTTTCACAAGCCTTTCAAGGGTACTATATTTACAGCATCTTGACATAGAAGATCACAGGCCATGAGTGAAAATTTTATTTTTATTTATTTATTTTTTATTAAATTTATATACCACTCTTCATTCATGGATCACAGCACGGTTTACAGTATAAACACACAAAAATACATAACATAATAACAAATAAAACAACACCTCCACGCAGAGAGATTTTAAAAGGCCATAGGTTGTTTAATTAGGCAAAGGCCTGGAAGAAGAGGAATGTTTCCACATGGCTGCTAAAGATATGTGGGTGGTTTGTGGTACATTCTCAGAAGCTCTCTTCCCCCTGTGTGCCCCCACTGTCCCCCACCCCACCACCAATAGGCTAGGATGAGTTGAAAGAACCCCCCCCCGAACAATGTGTGGGCAGAAGAGAGTGCGATCTTTATAGCAGGCGAGCAGAAATGCTCTTGCTGACAGAGCGATCTCCTTCGCACTAAGCTGAATTATTCCCATCGTGTTTTGAGGACCCACCCTGTTCCTGTGACTGTAATTCGTTTTGACTGTTTTTTCTTACTGAATTAAAAAATGCTGAAATCCACCCTGAGACCTGCTGGTGAGAAAAGGGTAATAATTATAGTGGGCAGGATTCAGCAGTGATGGCTAACCTTGACACTCCAGCTGTTTTGGGACTACAACTCCCATCATCCCTGACCACTGATCCTGTTAGCTAGGGATGATGGGAGTTGTAGTTCCAAAACATCTGGAGTGTCAAGGTTAGCCATCACTGAGCTAGAGGGTCCTGTCAGCACAAGGGCTTCTGTTTGTGCAGTGGGGCTTTCTCTCTCCCTACCCCAATAATTCCCTTTTAAAGCTTGCAGTAAGGAATTCCATAATTTTAACTATGCATTGTATGAAAAAGTGTTTCCTTTTTCTGAAGCTTCCAACATTCAGCTTCGTTGGATGGCCTCAGGTATTGTGTTTCTATTTTAAGTTTTGTGACTGGTTACACCCAACAGCCGTTTTATAGAGGTGCCCATGATACTTCCTCTAAATGGCAAATGGACCTTTAGGCCCAAAAAAGATTGACAACCCAGCAACATTTTTAATGAGCTTAGATGCGTATGTTTTTTTTTAAAAAAAAAAACTGTACAATTTTATTTGTAACTATTTCCTAGACATTGAAAAAAAATAATGTTTTCATTCCCGATATTTGTATGTCAAATATAACGTGCTTCGTTTATTTGCTTTGAAGGGTGAGCCTGGTATTCCAGGAGGAAAAGTAAGTTATTTATGTTTCTTTCTTTCAAATGCTATCTGCATTCAGACATCATGTTCCCAACCCTGCCCCTACTATCTATCTATCTATCTATCTATCTATCTATCTATCTATCTATCTCCACCTCACAACTCAGTTATCACAACAGAGTCACAAAATATCTCCAACTTTAAAGTAAAACAGCATGGCATTTAAAACTACAAAACACATTTAAAGTAATCTTTTTTTAAACAAAAAAACAGCAATACAATAGCACAAAGCAATCCTTTCATCCAGAGCAGACTGTGGTTTGTTTCTTGCCCAGCGCAGCCGCAGAATGAGCAAGGGAGGAGCAAAGCTCTTGAGATTTCAGTAGCATCCACCAACACCCCAAACTACAGGGGAGTTGTGTAACTATTGCATTGTAAGCAGGGCTAATCACATGGGGCTCACCCATCCATGGATATGATAGATCAAACATTATTCACCCTGTGCTGTTGTATCCTTGAAGCTGATCCAGTACATGAAAGCTTTTGCCATAACACTACAGTCTTCAAGGTGCAACAGTCTGCCATTCTTGCCGCAAGAAGCAATCACAACTACCCCTCTAGAAACTGTCCATATGGAGTGGTTTGCTAATATCTGGATTGGACTTTTAAGAAGCAAATGTCTGTATCTATTTCTCTGAGGCTGCTGAGTCAGGGACAGGAGATGCGTGTATTTATTTTGGACTGTGTTAGCTAAAGATCCTTTTCCATATAATGGACCTTGGAAGGGCCACCAAGTAGCTGTGGCCAAGTTGGAAAACACTTTATTATTAATGCATGCTGTTCAGAACTGCACACAACATATGGCTACAGTATTTTTAGGAAACACATTTAAGGATTAAATTTTAGTGTGTTCCACAGATAATAAGCGATGTCTTCATGATTTATCCACACTGCAAATAAGGCCACTCTGAGCTAATAAATGAAATCTCTCTCTCTTTCTCTCTCCTGAACAGTTAGAAATTAGGTATTAGAAATCAAGTCCCAACTTCTGGATCAAAAATATTTGGCAGTTGCTTTTCTGGTTAGGCTTACAGTGTGAACTGCTGAGCTTCTGCCAGCATTGACCCTGGGAAACTTAATGCACTTTTGTATTTCAGTGTCACCTATGTGTGTTCTATTTCATCAGGGTGATGCTGGAATCCCAGGAGAACCAGGGATTCAAGGGCCAAAGGTAAACTTCCTTTTTAGCTCCCCCCCCCAAATCATATATATATTATGGGTAACAAAGTAGAATCAATGCAGTATTGGCATACAGGCTGATCGTGTTAAATTTCAATCCTACATATATTTGGTGATTGAGAGTCATAAAGCAAGATCATATTCTACACTACATAGAGCAAACTGAATCAGAAATTAAAGATTGCTTTTTCCCTTTCACTGTGGTCCTATGGGGCTCAACCATTCTTAAAGAATAGCTTGAATAGCCAGCACAACAGCTGTACCATGTTTAAAGACTGTCATTTAGAGCCTGAATTCTTTTTGAAGGATCCTCAATATTTGGACTTTGGGATAAAAGCAAGATTGTAATGTTCACCTTAATTTGTATTAATCTCAGGGAGAACAAGGAAGTATTGGGCCCATAGGCGAGAAGGGCAACGAAGGACTACCAGGGCCAAAGGTAAGCATCTTCTTGAATGGTACAGTAAAACTGATGAACACCCTTCTTAGAAAATGAGAGTGTTCTTTGCACTTCTTTTGAACGCTACAGGGAAAACAAGGAAGCGTTGGCCCAATGGGAGACAAAGGCATAGACGGTAAACCAGGGCCAAAGGTAAGCAGCGCATGGGAAAGCATAAAAAGACTGGCACTTGCCTTGCTCAAAAACTAAGAGTTTTCCACTCCACCTTTTTTAAACACTACAGGGAGAACCTGGAAGCCCTGGCCCAATGGGAGACAAAGGCATAGATGGTCTACCAGGGCCAAAGGTAAGTGGTGCATGGGAAAGAATAGTAAGACTAGCACCTGGCCTGCTTAAAAACAGAGAGTTTTCCACTGCACCTCTTTCAAACATTACAGGGAGAACCAGGAAGTGTTGGCCCAATGGGAGAGAAAGGCATAGATGGTCTACCAGGGCCAAAGGTAAGCATCTTCTTGAATGGTACAAAAAAAACCCTGATGAACACCCTTCTTAGAAAATGAGTGTGTTCTTTGCACTTCTTTTGAATGCTACAGGGAAAACAAGGAAGCGTTGGCCCAATGGGAGACAAAGGAATAGATGGTCTACCAGGGCCAAAGGTAAGGAACACATGGGAATGGATAAAAGACTAGCATATGTCTTGTTCAGAAACTGAATTTTTTCCATTGCACCTCTTATAAACACTCCAGGGAGAACCAGGAAGTGTTGGCCCAATGGGAGACAAAGGAATAGATGGTCTACCAGGGCCAAAGGTAAGCAGTGCATGGGAAAGAATAAAAAAGCTAGTGCTTGCCTTGGTGAGAAACTAAGAGTTTTCCATTGCACCTTTTTTAAACACTACAGGGAGAACCAGGAAGTGTTGGCCCAATGGGAGACAAAGGAATAGATGGTCTAACAGGGCCAAAGGTAAGCAGTGCATGGGAAAGATTAAAAAAGCTAGTGCTTGCCTTGGTGAGAAACTGAGAGTTTTCCATTGCACCTTTTTTTAAACACTACAGGGAGAACCAGGAAGTCCTGGCCCAGTAGGGGAGAGAGGCATAGATGGTCTACCAGGGCCAATGGTAAGGAGCACATGGGAGTTGATAAAAGACTAGCACATGTCTTGTTAAGAAACAGAGTTTTCCATTGCACCTTTTTTAAAACACTATAGGGAGAACCAGGAAGTCCTGGCCCAGTAGGGGAGAGAGGCATAGATGGTCTACTAGGGGCAAAGGTAAGCAGTGCATGGGAAAGAATAAAAAAGCTAGTGCTTGCCCTTGGTGAGAAACTCAGAGTTTTCCATTGCACATTTTTTAAACACTACAGGGAGAACCAGGAAGTCCTGGCCCAGTAGGGGAGAGAGGCATAGATGGTCTACCAGGGGCAAAGGTAAGCAGTGCATGGGAAAGAATGCTAAGATTAGCACAATCCATGCTTAGAAACTTAGAGTTTCCTATTGCACCTCTTTCAAATGATACAGGGAGAACCAGGAAACATTGGCCTTGTGGGGAAAAGAGGCATGAGTGGTCTACCAGGGCCAAAGGTGGGTATTACATGGGAAAGGATAACAAGATCCTAAGCACATAGCCTGCTAAGAAACCAAGAGTTTTCCATTCTCCCTCTTTCAAAATTTACAGGGAAATCGGGGAAGCATTGGCCCAACAGGGGAGAGAGGCATGGATGGGCTACCAGGGCCAAAGGTAAGCAGTGCATGGGAACGACTGCTAAAATTTAGCACATACCCTGCTTAAAAACTTAAAGTCTTCCATTGCACCTCTTTCAAACACTACAGGGAAATCAAGGAAGCATTGGTCAGACTGGGGAAAAAGGCATAAAAGGGCAGCCAGGAGCAAGGGTAAGCAGCACATCAGAAAATATACTAAGACTTGATGATACCTGCTCAGAAACTGAGAGTTCCATTGCCCTTCCTTAAACACCACAGGGAAAACGAGGAAGCGCTGGCTCAGTGGGAGAGAGAGGCATAGATGGGCTACCAGGGCCTAAGGTAAGCAGCACATGGAGAAGAATGCTAAGATTAGCATATGCCCTGCTTACCCACTGAGAGTTTTCCACTGCATCTCTTTCGAACATTATAGGGAGAACCCGGAAGCATTGGCCCAGTGGGAGAGAAAGGCTTAGATGGTCTAGCAGGGCCGAAGGTAAGCAGAGCATGGGAAAGATTGTAAGATTGTTTAGTTCATTTAAGTTTATGTATATGGCACCTTTGCACAGTGAGCTGTTCCTAAAGCAGCTTACAACAAATTCCCTTTTTGCTATTAAACAGCAAAACATTGATTGGGGAGAAACCAGTTTTGTAAACACAACAACAATTCAACAACAAACGTAGAATATACTGTATTCAATATTACAAAAAAATAATCTAGACCTAGCGCCTAAGTACAGAGCAAAATGAAAGTTAACAGACAATAAATAGAGTACAGCAGAAGAATGGTCTTTTAACTAGATGGTTCACATCTGGCTTCCTCATCTGTCCTCCAGAGGAGGCTGACAGAAACAGAGGGCAGTGCTGAGGAGGGCAGTGGTGGCGAGTCTTCTTACCCAGCCTCTCAGATGTCCAGCTGCTTGTACTGGTCTTATTGCCCAGCTTAAAAATTGAGACTTTTCCATTTCACCTCTTTCAAACATTGTAGGGTGAACCAGGAAGCCCTGGTCCAATAGGAGAGAAAGGCATAGATGGTCTACCAGGGCCAAAGGTAAGCAGCGCATGGGAAAGGATAGTAAGATTAGCGCATGCCCTGATTAGAAACTGTGTTTTCCATTGCACCTCTTTCAAATATTACAGGGAGAACCAGGAAGCAATGGCTCAGTAGGAGACAAATGCATTGATGGGCTACCAGGGCCAAAGGTAAGCAGCATATGGATAAGGATAGTGAGATTAGGGCATCACTCATATCAATGCAAGCATTTCTGCTTGCTTAACAAAACAATCTCCCCTCTCCTAGCCCCCACACTGATCTGGGGGTTCTCCCACCCACTCCAGCCAATGACAGGGCACAGGGGGAGGAGAGGGAAGGAAATTGTGCTAGTAGAATGCCTTGTGCGGGCTTCTGCTAGCAGAATCTGGATCCAGCCCTGGAAGTTTTCCATTGCACCTCTTTCAAACATTTCAGGGAGAACCCGGAAGCCCTGGCCCGACAGGAGACAAAGGCATAGATGGTCTACCAGGGCCAAAGGTAAGTGGCGCATGGGAAAGAATAGTAAGACTAGCACCTGGCCTGCTTAGAAACAGAGTTTTCCATTGCACCTCTTTCAAACATTACAGGGAGACCCAGGAAGTGTTGGCCCAACAGGAGATAAAGGCATAGATGGCCTTCCAGGGCCAAAGGTAAGTATCACATTGGAAAAGATAGTGAGACTAGCACCTGGCCTGCTTAGAAACTGAGTTTTCCATTGCACCTCCTTCAAACATTACAGGGAGAACCAGGAAGTGTTGGCCCAATAGGAGTGAATGGAATAAATGGTCTACCAGGGCCAAAGGTAAGTATCAATGGGAAGGATTGTAAGGTCTGGATATGAACAGAGTGGCCCAAGCACACATGCAAAATGCTTCATTCGTAATGAAATTGCAACTTGCATTTACAGCAGCATCCCCTCACTTCTAATGGGATGTTTCACTGCCATGCTCTCCAACATTCAGGAACAGTTTATCAGATGTTTAAAGGAAACTTTTGTAGCTGAAAAATTCCACATGTTGAAGACTTCCCTTGGATCATAGCTCAAGGCTAGTATTAACTCTGCTTGGTAACGGAGAGCAAAATGAAACATGGTAATCAAATGTATGCATCAAAACACAGGTGGTCATTTTTGTTTCAGGAAGATGACCATTTTGAATCAGAGATGGGTTTGGAAGGGTCCTGCTTAATCTGCTTCCCAACTGCTTCTTTTCTTATGTAACTCCTTCCCCTCCCAAGCCTCTTCCTCTCCATATGATTCTCGATGTATGTTTTACTTTGGGAACACACACAAGACGTGAATGGTGCAGAGCAGGGTATTTGCATGCTTACTGTGAAACGGTGAGGTCCAGGTTCACATGAAATTCTGTTTCATGTTGAATTGGTGAGACAGCTTGAGCCCTTTTGTCTATGTGATGGTCGAATGCTGAAAAGCAGGGCAGCTAGTGTGGTTTAAAGAGCTGTATGCACTTGGATTTCCACATGGGGGGATGGCGATGGAATGAGCTTTGGCTGGTATTGGCACATGGCTATCAGAAATTGCTAGTGTGCTAGCAGGGCTTCTAGTGCTGCACATCCAACTTCCCATACCTAGTGACCTCAAACCTCTTTGAATGTTTTATCCTGCACTTATGGAGCTCTGTCCTCCACAACAGGCACTATTAAATTGTAGCAAAAACTGCCAAATGAAGGCAAATTAAGATAGAACGTTCATTTTCTCTGCTAATATAGGATAACAAACAATACTGCATTAAATTTTTATGAAATAAAATGTAGAATCATTCTAACATAAAGACATGCAGAGTAAACACACACACACACACACACACAAACACAAATCTGCTAATTAATTTAATGCATAGTAATTCAATAATTTGATTATCAGTACAGGAAATTACAACAGTGTACAAATGACGTTATTTCATAGATGGCATGTTTATTTGCTCTGGTAACAGGAAGAAAACTTCAACAGAAACCGAAAACTCAATAAAAGGCTCTAACAGCTTCATAAGAAATATTACTCTTAGGTCTTTGTATAATGAGCAATAAAATAAAAAAAATGTTTGACATAATAAGCACAAGTTGCTCAAGGTTTTTTCATTTGATAATTTGTTATCAAGAAAAGCAAATAGGTTAGTTTGGAAATACTGTACTGTATCATGAAATCAGGATGGAATGTAAAATAGCATAAGTATCTTTGTTTAGCATGACATTAGCCCAAGGAAAAAAGAGAACTGAAATATTTTCAACAGTTGGGAGTCCTTTTCCCAAAAAAAGAAAAGTATATGTAATCAGCCTCTTCTAGGGCATTTTATCATATGAGCTGCAGGTTTTTTTTATTACCTGAAGATTTTCTGTTCCGTGGGTCACCAATGCAGTGTCCAACATTGAGGGATTTTTGTGGGAAGGATCTTTCTGGAGATTGCAGCCGGGGTGCTCTTGCTTCCACTGCCCACCCACAAAAAATAGGCTTGGAGAAAAAGAATTGAAATTTCTTCAGTTTGCAACTGTGCCCACAAACCCAAAAGGGGTGGTGATCCCTATTCTATTCTGAATGTCAGGCTCAAAGCAAAATGAAGACCTATAGGTGAACTATAAATAAATCATAATCTCCATTTAAGAGGGACACCCAGTCTAGACTTGAGTTAAAAGTGTATTTGCATTTAACCTGCAAGTTTTTTGCAATGCAAATTGCTTCGGGGGGTTGTTGATAATTAGTAATGTCAGAGCTAATATGGAGAAAGAATATAACCCTTTCCTCCTCTGCTGAGGAAATCTCTGAAAATCCCTATTTGATTCATAGAATCCTAGAATTGTAGAGTTGGAAGGGACCCTGAGGATCATCTAGTCCAACCCCCTGCAGTGCAGGAATATGCAACAGTCCCATACGGGAATCGCACTTGCAACCTTGCCATTATCAGCACCAGGCTCTAACCAACTGAGCTCCTTTGAAATAAAATACCAGATACAGAAGAGGATTGTTTTCCCTGGACCACAGCAGAATTCAATCCCCTCTCCATATTGCCTCTGGTAATTTGCAATCCTGCCCACCAAGCAATTACAATTTGCAATTTTAAAAACCTGACATGATGCACACAGAACTGCATTACTGTAGGAACAGCAGATCTCATTTAAGCCTCCTACTTTTTCAGTCTTCCAGGAAAGAAGATAGGTATAATATAAAATGATAAAACAGTAAACTGGCCAGCTGCATTAAGCTAGAGGCTCTTGACATATGACCCAGCTGAACTTAATAGCTTTTCTCCACTGAAGGAAGAAGTGGAGCAAGCCGGCAGAGAGGGGCAAAAATGGATGGCTTGAACCAGTGCAACATTCATTGGTATGCTTCTCTGTTCGATCAGTTAGGAAGATGGGAAGAAAACCACCACGAGTGTTCTTTTAATTGCCTCCTTGTTCATTCCAAGATAAAACATTTTAGAACTGATTATGTAATTTTTAATGAGTCTTCGTCTTGAAGTAGAGAAAAGGAAACATTTGTTTATTCTACGTCCATTGAACAAAGTTGCTAATCCTTTAGAGCTGATCTGTATTTCATGAAGTCTGCATCAAACTTACCTTCCTCTTTATTAGGTTATAGCTCTTTTTCTGCTGGAAAACTGAAGAACGTAGTGTTTCAGAATACCTAAATGTGGCAACTATCTTAATTTATAAAGATTTGACGTGCTAGAGTGTCTTTTTGCTACTTGCCATGTTAATTTTTCATAAACTACAGAGAAATATTTGACAGTGTAAACAATGCAAGCACAAAATACAATATGTGAAAGCAAAAGTATAATAATGACATGATTAAGTTTATATGCCAGGATAATTTCTTGTTCAAAAGTTAGTTGGTTTTGCAGCAGTGTGGTGTGCATATTGTTACACTAAAACCTGCAGGGCGGTTTTATTATCTTGTATCTGATTTGGCTGATTTGTTTTGCAGCTGGATTGTGTGAAGGTCTTCTAAGCCTGCTATTGCTTATGCTGTGCTCCTCAAAACACATAGATATGTGACGTATCTTGTCTCTGAATCAATATTTTAGAGTAACAAACATTTATTTTCAGGGTGAACCTGGTGAAAGAGGAGCAGATGGACACATTGGGCCAAGGGTATGAATTACTTTTGTTCTTTCTTTAGCTCCCTAAAATAAACACTCAAGCTGAAAGAAACATACACTGTGAGATTTGCGGAAGATAAATTAACTATGCAAAAGCTAGGGATTTTCCCCCTTGGCACCAACTCAGCTGACAATACAATCAGTCGGCCTATAAATATTCTGGAGTAGAAAATTGTTTCATCGAATTTCAGTCTTTGACATTTGTGTGTGGACTTATAAATGGGTTGGGTACTAGTTTTGACTTTTATAGGCCATTGAAAACCTCAAAGGGAGGTTCCATGTGCTCTCTGCCTTCCATATTGAAGTGCATTTGAATAATCTTGCACCAGGACCTATGTCATGAATCATTGTCAGGGACTGGCAGCGCTCTGATGAGTGTGTTGCGGAGAGAAGAGGACAGGAGATTGATCCAGGAGGAGGGGGCAGTTATTTATGGGGTTTGGCTCCACTTGCGAGGCTGGAGCCTGGGGGGGCTGGGGGCTTAAGAGAAAAGGCCCAACAGAGATGGAGCTGGGTGCAAGATGTGTGAAGAGACAGTAAGATATAGACTGCAGCCCTAGACACACTTAGCTGGGTGGTTCCATCATTGAACTCAAAGGGGATTTACTACTGAGTAGACATACATAAAGAATTACACTGTTTGGCTGCAGCCCTATAGCTGCTTTCCTTTGAACAAGCATAGGATTGTTGTGCCAAAGCATAGAGGAACAAAAATATTTTCATAGCTCATGACATTGAGAGTGTACTTGGAGGATTTCCCTGGTGGAGGAATTCCATAGTTGTGTTGCTACTACTGCAAAAGCATCTGCCAAGGTTATCTTAACTAATGATGGCTCTAAAAGCAGGACCTCCAGTACCCAATGGGCCTTAATGGGACTGTCACAGCATAGGTGATATATTCCACTTTCATCCAGTTGTCAGGGAGTAGAGTTAGAATGTTCAGGAAAGGCAAGGGTTACGTTTTGGCTCAAACTCGGAGGAGGGGAGGTACAAGCCATCCCTCACTAGAAGGTTAAGAAAAGAGCGGGAAAACGAAAGGAGCCTCGTGTTTGCCTTTTTCAGAGTTGCTGGTCAGGGGAGAAGCAGAGCTCAGAAGTTATCTGAATTGAATGAATTGAGTGACAGTGTTGAAGTTAAGCATTATTTATAAGTACTGTTTGTGAATTCTTAATTAAAATTATAAAAGACCAAGAGGCTTCTGTGTTGTAATATGAAGAGGAACCGACCAGCCCTGACACCAGTGAACAGTTATTATCTAGTTATCTATTATCTAGTATAAAAACAAAATAAAAAATAAAACATTCCTTCCAGTAGCACCTTAGAGACCAACTAAGTTTGTTATTGGTATGAGCTTTCATGTGCATGCACACTTCTTCAGATACCATTATCTAGTTATTTAGACTGTAGCAATTAAAGCACCATATTTAAGTATGAAACTAGAATTTACTGTGACTTCTTAATAGCATGTGAAAAGCAGAAAATTATTTCTATTCCCATAAAGTTTACAATTACCTTTCTTTTCTTTTTAGGGTCCTCCAGGCCTGAAAGGAGAACAGGGTGATACAGTAGTAATTGACTACGATGGTAGAATCTTGGAAGCTCTCAAGGTAACCTTTATGATAATAATGTGATAATTATACAATTTGCTTCAACAAGTAGTGGCACTAAATTTTAGTAACATAAGAAGAGCCCTGATACATCAGACCAAAGGGTGATTTGGCTCAGTGTCCTGTTTCCCACCTTTGGAAAGCCTACAAAGAAGGACATGATGACAAGATTGATATTCAAATAGAATCAAAAGTCCTACATACAAGCCAGTTTGAGGAATTTGGGCATGGTCCACAGAAGCCATAGCAAACTGTCCACGCTGCCAGAGCTTTTTGCTACATCTTCACTGCCAAATCTGTCATCAAAAGCAAGGGACAATCAAGGGCAAAGGACATTGAAAGAGAAATGTTATGACAAGGCAACAATGTTTGAATGCTCTGGAAGGAAGTGAGAGTCGAATGTGGAATCCTTTATACTGTACATGCTAGGCTAGTGCAATAATTTGTGCCTATAGTGGTATCTACGTTGTTTCTGAATAGGTCAAGAGCAGCTGAGCTGTTCAGTGTGGTGACCATCAAGACTATTTTTAGAAACCACTAGAAACAGCTGTAGGCAAATTCAGGCACATCTGGTGGGAGTGACTCCCAAATTAAATAAGCAGCTGTTTGTTACTTAGCAGGTTATAACTTCCGTAAAAGACTGCAATGAGACTGATTGGGGTGGAATTTCAGTTTGTCCTTTCAGATCAAATTGGGGGGGGGGGTTTATATAATAATGTTCTCAACAATAAAAAAATGTTTAGATGATGGTATTTTCAATTGGAAAAGTATTTGAATAGCATAAATATTTAATTCTTAATACATTTGAAAACTATTCTAACTGTTTTATAACAGGCTGCAGGGAAACTCAGATTGACGGTAAAATTGTTATGTGTCAGATGCCTGTGTGGATTTTTTTTTTAATGGCCTAGCATGTGGCTTTTCTGCTTTAGATTTTTGGATCATGGTCCTGAGAAATTTTCTACCAAACATTTGATTTCTGTTAACAAAATAATGACATAATCCCTTAGTTTGAATCATTGGCAGCATGATAGATGTGTGTCAGACACAGTGATAATCAAGTAATGAATGTGTTTAATTGCTTTGTTTCATAGTTTGGCTTGCTTCTTTAAAATTGCGTTAGGCATTGTTTTGAAAACATGCTTCACTCCTGTTGAAATCAGCGGGATTTAAGAGTGCTTACGTTTGGCTCACTATTCCCATCATCATCGCATTAAGATGGTGGAACTCCCAAGGGGAGTTGTGCTCTGTCCTAGCTAGGTGTTGCTCTAGTCATCTGCAGGAGAAAGTGTAGCTGTGCTCTGATGGTTGAGAATTCTGAAGACTCCTGTGGTGGCAGCTGTGAAAGTCTTCAGGAGTCTTCAGAATTCTCAACCATCAGAGCACAGCCACCACAGCTGCGAGGGTTATAATAGCTGGAAAAGCAGATGTGTACCCACCAGATCTGATTGGATACAAAAACTAACAGAGTATGCGGAGTTAGACCATTTATCAGAAAGAATCAAAGAGAAATCCAAACAGGAGTTTGTCTCAAATTGGAATTGTTTTAAGGAATACTTGAATAGTAATTGATGCAATCTGAAAATGGTAAGTAGTTTCTGTGGATAACAAATTTAAAAGGAAAATTGATAGATAAGAAAATATTATAAATAAGGACAATGGACAAATATAGGCAATACGTTAGTATAAAATGGAAGAGACGGGAGGTCATTCATTTATGAGGAATATCATTATTTTAAAATTAGATATTTTATTTTTTTTGGTCAATCTATGATAATAATAATTACGAACATACTCTGAAAACAAGAATATGTATAATTGTAAGATGTAAAGTTATGATATAAAGATATACTTGTGAGTAATAAAGGAAAAACTAATTAAAAGAGAGAGAATTCTGAAGACTCCTTTGGAGACAGGCAGAAAAAGCAGCAGGGGGGGTCATGGAGCCACTGCCCACCTTTCTCTGTTGTTTCTGATCATCCCCTTCCTAGCCTCTTGGGGAAATTATCTGCATTATGGAAGCTGGACTTAAGTTGGAAATCAGGTGACCGGCTAACCATAGATTTTGTTGCCAGTTGTTTTTCATCTCTGTTAATTCAAAATGTTTGTATTAACAGCAGTTAACAGATAATTTGCTGTCTTTTGTTCCAGGGCCCGCCAGGCCCCCAAGGGCCCCCAGGTCCCCAAGGAGCTCCAGGACCAAAGGTTGGGTTTTACTCCCTTTTACATAAAATGTATTTTGTTCTGTACTGTACTCAGTACCTGCTTGGCAACACTGAGCTTGGTTTATATGTGAATCTTCTGTTAATGGCATATCCCCCTTGGATAACTTTTGGGGAGTCAGAGTGGTGGGTAACATGTTCAAAGCTTCAAAGATTTTAAAATTTTAACAAGTGTCTATAATCACTTGTTTGTGGGCCCCAGGCATAGTGAGACCGGGGTGGGATGTGCAGATGGCAAAGGAAGCAAGAGACAAGTGTTGGATTCAAATTAGGTCACAATTTTATTGGTTCCAGGTGAAACAGTTCTGGCAATGGCATTGGGCATGAATTGAATGATCAGCTAGCCCGCATGCTGGCTGAAGATACTCTAGGGCTGACCTAGTTTAATCTCTATTTGGAAGGTTTATTGAAAAGTCACCAGGTCACAAGCTGTATAGGGCTTTGTCTCAGCTTAAATAAATTTGACACTTCACTTGAAATATGTAACATTAATCATGCACCTTTAAAATATTGAGTACTGCAATATATAGTTCTTTGGAGGAGGGGGAAAATATTTTTATTGGTTAGATTCATGATGCAGTCATTGCTCTGATTTATCCCTTTTTTTGTTCTAGGGGGAACTTGGATTGCCTGGCCCACCTGGAGTTGATGGAGAGAAGGTGGGGGGGAGAGCATTATTAATAAATTTGTATTCAATTGTGTGACTAAAGTTCTGTAATAGGCTGAAACTGCCTATTAAATGTTTAAGAGTTACTAAAGTGGTTGGAATGCATGCAGTCTTCAAAGGCAAATACAGGGAAATTGCAAGCTTTTCATCCTGCAGTTCTTCCAACCATTCCATATCCTAGACAACCTACTAATTTTTAATCTGCATGGCATGTTGAGTGTGTGTGTGTGTGTGTGAGATAGAAATACAGAGACAATAAGTGTGTGTGTGTGTGTGTGTGTGTGTGTGTGTATGTATGTATGTGTATATATATATATATATATATATATATATATATATATATATATATATTGCAGTGGTTTTAATTTTGATACGATTTGGTCTCGTAACACTATGAGGTTCACACCTGATTGTCATTTCCCAAATAAAGTGTTCAAGCAACCAGAACTAAAGCTCTGCTCCACCCTCCAATCATTCCTGAGCACAGAGAGGGAAGGCAGTGCCATTATCCTATGATGCATCTTTCCATTCGAGTCTTTATTAAGCACCCCTCCACGATACATGATCAAATTATTGCAGTCAATAATTTAATTTACATCTACCTGTAATTCAAAATAAATACTTAAGATTGTTTTGTGCAGGATGAGTGTGTGCATGTCCAAATCTTTATTGATGTTTCCTGTGCTTTGAAGTGGTCACATCCACGTGATCTATTAAATTCCATTCCACACTTTAATCAGTGTTTGATTGTAAGCAGGTCCTCTAACGCAGTGTTTCCCAACCTTGGGCCTCCAGCTGTTCTTGGACTACAGTTCCCATCATCCTTGACCACTGGTCTCGCTAGCTAGGGATGATGGGAGTTGTAGTCCAAAATCAGCTGGAGGCCCAAGGTTGGGCAACACTGCTCTAATGCAATCAAAATGCAAAATATTCTAACAGAGTAACACTGGAAAATAATGAATACCATTAATTAAAACCCAATTATCTTACATTCCCCCCCCTTAAATTACAGGGTCCTAAAGGTTCAAAAGGAGACCAAGGAAGCTCCGGACTCACAGGACAAAAAGGAGAGAAAGGAGACGGTGGCATGACTGGTCTCCCAGTATGTCTGTTTTCGATATCTATTACTAAATACTGTTTTCACAGATACAGTTGTTTGGTATACAAGGTGCATTTTACACACACAGAGAGAGAGGGGGGGGAGGAAATGGGAAATGGGTGTTAAGGAAGGGGGCACTTCCAGTAAGTGCCTGCTGTAGTGTCTCTGATCTGAGCGGTAGGGAGATTCCTGAAAGAATTCATAAAGCTGCTTGGAAAACAAGGCTAGATTCCTAAAAAGAGCCTCCCTGAGAAAGTCATGGTCCACATTTTAAAGAGATCAGTAGGCCCTTTTTGGCTGGAGCCTGGAATGGCCACTTTGCCCTCAGTCAGGGTGGCATCAGCTGCTGCAGTTCTCAGCATCTGTTCACTAACAGGATTTGTATCCAGCCTGTCTCCTCTTTCTGTTCTATTTTGGCACCCCAGGTTTTTGCACATCCCACTAACTCAGCGAGTATCTGGACAAGATGTGCAATCTGATAGGTAACAAGCAGCCTGAGGTTTCTTTTCTTTTCTTTTTAATGTTCCTATGACTTCTTTTGGCAAAACAACTCCCTCCTCTCAGATTCTATCCTTCAGTTTAAAAATCTACATTTGTGTTTATGGGTGGTGTTCAACTAAGGTTTACTGAGAGGAGACCCATTGAAATTAAGGAACATGACTGAGTTAGGCCCATTCATTTCATTGGTTATGCTCCAGTAAAATAACCACCCTCTATGTTCCCAGCATTCTTTCTATTGCGGCATCTGCACTCATAATGGAAAAGGGTATTTGTTAGAGGACTGGGGTGATAGATGTAAGTTGTTACTTGCGCAATTACATCTCAAAGTAACTGTCAGTGACTCTGTTGTCCACTTGTCCGCGGTGAGTATCAGTTCTTTTAATAAAAGAGCTTTCTGGTGCTTCCATTCAGCTCCTACTGTTTACATATGTTTTGTGGGCTGACAGATGTTTTCTAGCAGGCTGTATTAGGGAATTATTAATTTTAGCTTACAGAAACTTGTTAAAGGAAAGTGTCTGTCAGTATATGTGTATAATACTGACCTGATTTTCCTTTGCCAAATCCGCCAACCTCTTTTCAGACTTCGCAGACTACTGCATATGGAGGGCTACTTTGGGTGGGCATGTGCAGAATGTGTGTGTTCATAACTCTGAATTTATCTGGTGTTGAGGGGAGGAAACATGTTGTTCCTTTACATTGTAGGGTCCGAAAGGATTGAAAGGAGACCAAGGAAACCCTGGAATAACGGGGGAGAGAGGAGAGACAGGAGAAATGGGCTTGTCTGGTCCACCGGTATGTCTGTCTTCAACATACCTTAGTTTGGGACTAGAAGGTTGCCATAGATGGTGGTGGTTGTTGTTGTTGTTTAGTCATGTCCGACTCTTCGTGACCCCATGGACCAGAGCACACCAGGCACTCCTGTCTTCCACTGCCTCCCACAGTTTGGTCAGACTCATGTTGGTAGCGCCATAGATGCTAATTACTAGGGGGGAAAGTTAATTTTCACTTGTGTGAAAGGGGGCTTAAGAGCATAAGCATAAGAAAGAGAAACATAAGCCTTGCTCTATCAGGCCAAAGGCCCTTCTAGGTCCAGACTCCAGCATCCTGTTCTCTGAGTGTCCAACTCAATTCCACTTGTGAATCTCTTCACCTGACACTGCCTCTGACAGTGTAGGAAGAGCATAGCTACACTAGCTAGTAGCAGTTGATAGCTGTATCCTCCATATGTTGTTCTACTCATATTTTAAAGCCATTCGAGTTGGTGGCCATCATTCCCTCTTGTGGGAGCAATTTCCATGGTTTATCTGTGCGTTGCGTGAAAAAGTGCAGCACAAGTCAACCCACACAGACTTCAATAAATGTGTCTTCAGAGGTTTTTTAAAAGACTAGCAGTGATTAAGCCATACTTCGCTCCCTGGGGTGGGGAGTTCCAAAAGCATGGAAGAGAGTCTAGTCCCCGTTACCTGACAGTCTAATGGCTCTTGCATCCAAAGCCAATGCTTTGGCAGACTCAGGCAGGTACAGGTGACTCAACAGGTACATGAGTCAACAGTGTGATGCAGCAGCTAAAAAAGCCAATGCAATTCTGGGCTGCATCAATAGGAGTATAGCATCTAGATCAAGGGAAGTAATAGTACCACTGTATTCCGCTCTGGTCAGACCTCACCTGGAATACTGTGTCCAGTTCTGGGCACCACAGTTCAAGAAGGATACTGACAAGCTGGAACGTGTCCAGAGGAGGGCAACCAAAATGGTCAAAGGCCTGGAAACGATGCCTTATGAGGAACGGCTTGGGGAGCTGGGTATATTTAGCCTGGAGAAGAGAAGGTTAAGGGGTGATATGATAGCCATGTTCAAATATATAAAAGGATGTCATATAGAGGAGGGAGAAAGGTTGTTTTCCGCTGCTCCTGAGAAGCGGACACGGAGCAATGGATTCAAACTACAAGAAAGAAGATTCCACCTAAACATTAGGAAGAACTTCCTGACAGTAAGAGCTGTTCGACAGTGGAATTTGCTGCCAAGGAGTGTGGTGGAGTCTCCTTTTTTGGAGGTCTTTAAGCAGAGGCTTGACAGCCACCTGTCAGGAATGCTTTGATGGTGTTTCCTGCTTGGCAGGGGGTTGGACTGGATGGCCCTTGTGGTCTCTTCCAACTCTATGATTCTATGATTCTATGACTCTTTAGATAACACTATCTCTTAATCATTTTGAGACTTTATTCATATGCTAGCAGGACGGGAACTGCTTTTCTGCAGTGTTATGAACCTGAATCCTGGAGTCAAATTAGGAAGATGAATTGTTTTGAGTCCTTTCTGGGAGTGAGGGTTGTGATTGGGTGGGGAGGAGCCATGTGACTGGCCTCACAGACATGGGTTGCAGGTGCATAGACATCCGTATGAGATCTCACTATGAAGAAGTGGTTGATAGCAGTTTATATAGATGGGACTTTCTACAAGAAACATGAAGAGTAGCAAGCACATTGTATATAGCCATTTACAGTGCTGTCATGCTGCCTACTATTTCCTAGCACAGCTCAGCTGGAATTGCCAGGCATAGGGAAAATAATTCACCTTCCATTTGCCTGTAACTGACACAATATCAGAGCCAAGAAAAGTTCAGCCCTGCAAGGAAAAACTCCCACTGAAAATTAATAGGTTAGTAGGTTAGTTCAGATAAAGAGAATCCCCACCCCCTTCTTATTCCACAAACATTATATCTTAAAATACATCCTCAGATACCAGACTCTTTCTTTTTACCATTTAGGGCATTGATGGACCAAAAGGAGAACCTGGCGCTCCCTGTGAGAAGGATCTTGTAAGTTGTAAACATACTGAGAGTGACGTGTGTTTTGTTTATCTGTTCTATTTAATTTATATTTATATCGCCATTAAGAAATGATCACAATGCAAATGCAAAGTAGCACAGAGCCAATAGTAAAACATACTTTAAAATTCCCAAATCCATTACATCGTACAAATCAGCAGTAAGATTAAAGTCCTGTGGGCTGTACCGCAAATCAAAAGATCCAAAAGACCTATGCCCAAACACTATCAGGAGGGGCACATTGTGTGAAGAGGTGCTCCTTAAGCAAATGATGAAACTGAATATTTGATAGCACATAGCATGCCTCCAAAGGCGACAGATTCCATATGGAGGGTGCCACCACTGAGAAGGCCCTCCACTGGGTCACCCCACTTCAGGTATTCCACACTGGCGGGACAATAGTCACTTTTTAATATGAAACAGGACTTTTGCTTTCACTGAGACTCCACATTACAGGCTCCTGAATTTTTGCAACAAAATTAATACGTGTTGTGACAGTCTTTACTTTTTAATAGTGTTTTCAGAACCCAAGTCAAAATGCATTCATTTGGAAATAAGTCCTGTTGATTTCAATGAGAATCACTTACCAATAAAGATCATGACCTAAACACTTGGTCACTTTCTGAATAAGAGGAACTTTATTCATTCATTCAATCAATCAATCAATCTAAATGTATTCATCTGTGATCCAAACATAAACTTGCTGTACCAAGAACGCACTGCCAGTACAGTGCCAAAATAATGAAATTATGCTTTGTCTCATAGGAGCACTGGCGGAGGGTGGAAGAGGAGTGTGGGGGGAGTGCACCGCCCCCGGCAGCGCGATCCTGGTGGGGTGCCATCGTGGCTGTCCCCCCCACCCGCGCTGGGCGCCACGCCCCCACAGGTGGCGTGCCATGCCCCCAGGATGTGCACCACGCCCCTGCGGGCAGCGCACCCCATCCCCGGGACGTGCACCAGCTCTGCCCTCGCCTGCTCTCCGCCCCCCCCCCCAGTGCCGGAGTATGAAGCTCCGCCACAGCATAGGAGATAAATTGTTTTAAACCTCAGAAGGAGTTTGTTTGTTTTTTACTATTAAGTCCAGACTCTGAACATATGGTAAAAACTTGTTTAAGCCCTGTTTGAAATCACTGGGACTACAATTTGTTTTGTTGTGCACTGAATCCTCACCTGTACTCAGAGATTTTTTGAAAGCGTTTCTGTAATTGAAGTGAAGGGTAGGCTTTGTCAGTCTCCAGTAAATAAAAAACAACAACACCAAACAGGCCTTATTTACATATGGTGACCATAAAGTGTACTGAACTTAAATAATGCCTTCTGTTTTTATCCTATCTTATTCTCATAAAACAATATATGTTCAACATACTGGGTCCAATCCAGTCCACTGTGTGGGCACAGCACCCAAATACAGAGCATTTCCATAGGCTCAATAGCTCCCTGCTTGCTACCTCCCTCACCTGTGGCAATTGTGCACAAGCAATTTGGCAAGGAGAATGGGAGGCGCTTGCACACCTATACTGTATTCATTTGGTTAATGTTAATGTATCAAGGTGAGAAGGGTGGCTGAGAAAAAGGCTATTGGAAGTACACGTATGCCTCTCATTCCCCTGAAAAGCCTGCCATGCCATCTTTGCACACACCCATCAGCAAGGCATTGGGGAGAACAGAGCACTATTCAGCCTGTGGGTATTGGTTGCATGTGTATACTGCACCCATAATAACCTGGAACATGCTCATTATGTGTTACATTAGCTTTTTAAAAGAATGGTTTTTTTAAAAAAAAATGACTTTAAAAAATATTTTTTTAAAAATTTAATGTTCTTTAAAAAAACATTTATTAATTGCTTTGTTCTCTATATTAAGAGCATCTTCATTCACCAATAATTATTTTTCATTCTAAATGTTGTTTTTTATCATGCCCATACAAGTCTGTATTCTGTCAAATCACTTCACTGTGTAAAAAAATCCATAGGTGCAGATTATAGCTGAACCAGGACCTCCTGGCGTTCCAGGTCTACCAGGTCCACCAGGCCCTACGGTAAGTCTTCTGTTTTAATACTCAGAGCAGATTGTGATATTTACCAGGTTACAATTTCTGTGGCTCTAACCTATCCAGGGAGGTTTATTTTGTGTGCAGATCAACAACCATTGATGATCAGTGTACAAATCTAAAATACTTAATCACTGAGTTGTTGCAATAAAATCAACTCAGTACTTTAGCAAATGAGATAATTTTATCTCTAATATTTTATCTACTTTTTCTGTGGGATAAAGCATGGAATAACACCCTGCAGAGTTGGGAGCCAAAAAAACAAAACCCCATAACAAGGGTTTTCATGCAGCTATGAAATGATTCCTTGTGTGGAGTACGGTAAAATGTTTGTGACGGAATGTAGTGCTAAAGGCCCAAACGCCACACTGCACACATGCAGGATAGATGCTTTGCTGAGAGCATGCCCAGAACAGCTAAGCTTCAGTAAGCTTGGATCCCAATATGCTCAGCAAGCATTTTACTGCTGACTCTAGTTGTTTGACAGGAAGGTTGATCCCACTGACTATATATAGGAGAGATCCAGATAGTCGAACGTTTCCTTTGCTATAATTAGCCATTAGATCAGATCCTAAACCTTCCAGCAGATGGCAAGCCCATACCAGAGCATTGACTTGAGGAACATAAGTGGACTGTGAGAACTGCTGTGCGGTAATTTCAGCACATATCTGGGGAAGGGGAATTTGGGGGTCCAGCTTGAATAAAAAGTGAACAATGTTAAACATTTTCAGTCTTAAAATTTATTTCTCTTTGTTACAACTGTTTGAATGTGGACATTTGTAGTTAATACATAACATACATATTGATGATGACAGATTTGTAAGACATTTTCCAGAAAAAGATGCACATTGCCATAGGAAGTATATTTATGGATATTTGGGAGGGGACGGTGAAGTCAGGGTAGGCTCCCTTCTACAATTTTAGAATCCCTGACAACTTCATTATATATAGTTAGATCAGTTAGATAAAACTTTTCTTTTGTTTAGATTGGGGTGGGTTTTTTTAACCCATGATAATGGGGGGGGGGGATACAAACAAATGTATTCTACCTCGAGAGGAAGTTTGATAGCTGTGTGTACAACTTTGTGAGAGGAGTGGTACATGAAAGATGTATTAGGATACTTTAGCCATTCTTTAACAAATGAACTATTGCTGTCTTTAGGGTCCTCAAGGAATACAGGGGCATAAGGTGAGTGTATTATCTAAATGCCATGTGGTTTTTCCAACCTACATTAAACATCTTTGTGGAGATCATGGCATAGTAATATGTGCCCTTGCTTGAAATTCTGCTATTTTACTTCTTGCTGAATATAATTTATTCATCTTATTTAATTATATTGTTGCCAAAGGATACACACTTGAGCCCATTCCTACAAATTTCTTGGGGAGGGGAATGTTATCCTTCAGTTATTTCTACTGTTAAGGCAAATAACTTAAATCTGCCTTAGTCTGTTAATGGATATTGATTCCATTTTCTCTTGTAATTATGAATCTTTTAAAAAAATAAATAAGGGGGGATATGATGATCAGTTAATCCTTTTGAATATTGACCAGAATATTGCATCATTGCCTACTTCAACAGGTAGGCAAGCTAAAAGTTGACAAATAAATAAATGACAGGTAACATCAAGAACATTTCGCTTCACTGTTTCCTAGACATTCCATGATTCTATATCCTCAGCATGTCAGTCAACTTCTGACTGTTCAAACTCCCTTTAGAGTTGCCATTAATTGACACTGTTTTTAATGCGTTTACTGTTAAATTTTATAAGACAAATGGGACATGACAGAAGCAACCAGTTTTGCTCTTCACTTGTTTTCCCTGTTCATATTTAAAGAAAGGGAAGGGGTAGGATGTAATTTTTTATGACAAGATTCAGAAAAGATGAACTGAATGGACCACTTTGCCTCTCATTCCCATTTTTCCCAGAGCAGTGGGGTATGGCAGTGCCAGGATTCAGTTATCTTTACCAACCAATCTATTTTGATATAAAAATAAACACACAGCCTCACTTTAGAGATGAACAAACATGGCTGCCCCCTCATTTTTCTCACTTGGCTTTAGGAGTTGATATTTCTGTCTGAAAGGAAAGTTCCCATGCTCACAGCTTCCTCCCACACTGAAATATAATGTAGATTTCTAAAGAAAAATGCAATGGGTTATATGGTTTAATCTTAAATGATACTTTTAGAATGATAACTTTTAAGATGTGCACCGTTCACCAAAACCTGGTGTAGAACAACTGCATTTAAAGTTCTAGCTTTGTGCCTTATTCTTTTCAGGCTATAATAGGTTGGCCAGTAACATACTAAGATGACAGCATTCTAAAAAAGAAAAAGAAAAACTGTTAGGCCTGTCTACTCTAGACTGTGGCCACATCCCCTGAATTATGCAGGCATATTTGTATGAGTGGCTTCTGTTTCTCTCTACATCTAAATAAAATGTCTGAAAGATAAATATAATGGCACAAACACTGATGATTTGAGGATAAGGCTTGAATTACAGATCAACTTTCCCCCCAAACTCCCTTGTATTTTCTTTTTTTCATATGCATCATTGATATCTTGCAGGGTCCTCAAGGAATTCAAGGACACAAGGTGGGTCACTAAAATTGTGCACACAATTTATGAATTGAACTGGAACTGAGTACAAGGACAAACCACTTTGACCACTGAAGACTAACTAAGCTTATCCTAGAGCAGGCCCTGCCCTACAATTAGGCAGAATGAGACAACTAGCTCTGTCAGCAGATGCTGGGAGGCAGCAGGGTCAGCCTCCCATGTTATTTTCACCCAAGGCCCCTGGCCTTACCCTTCTGTTGGAAGACGGAGGTGTGTGTGCGCGTGCCACACAGCCTTTCCTACACCCTTAGCCTATTTCATTGCCAGTACTGAAGTAAGATTAAGCTGCAAGTCCAGTCAGCATCTGTACATGGAATGGGGAGGTGGGATGCCATTTTGTCCTTCAGCTCAGGAAGCAAAATGTCTTGGGCCAACCCCAGCTTAGAGTACACCAGTACAAAATATTTATTTCAGGCAGATAGATATAAGAACCCAATATAGGTTGAGATCTTTCGGTCACTGCCCAATCTACCACCAGTCAAATTCCTTTCTGATTCAAGCCATGTGAGTTTCAGAAACTAAGCATGAATTCAGGAATGGAATTATACTGTTCATAACTCATACCTTTGGTTTGAAATTATCTTATGCAATCTATTTTTTTTTAAAAAAATGCTTGTATAACTTTATATAAGCAAATAAAGGGTATGTTTGCACTTGCCCTTTCCCACACAATCTGCTGCTGCTGTTACCAAGATCAGTGTTTCATTGTTCTACTATCTCTCCCCACCCTGCAATCTCTTGTTCCTCTGTAAACAGGTACCAAGGCTGGTACTGTGTACTTTTGGTCTGGTACATTATTATAATAGGGAGCTTTTATTTGTATGTTGACTTGCATTTCCTTTAGTATTTTTAAAAGATACATTGAGTCAAATTTTGATAACATGAAACTTCATTTTAACTTAATTGAAAAAAATGAATTGGGCATAAAGCAAGTGATTTTTTTTTTAAACCAACTAGTTGAAACCCTAATAAACGTATTTGTTTTTATGCAGGGCTCAGATGGTGCAAAGGGTGCAAAAGGTGAAAGTGGTCATAAAGGTGAAAAAGGTGTCCCTGGGCCACATGTGAGTAGTAGTATAAAATCTGCAACATCCATGTGCTTCATCAGAAAAGATGCTTTAATAGCAATATTCCAAGCCTTTTTCCTAGTAGTTTTCTTTTCTCTCTAGGGTGCTGCTGGTACTCCTGGGCTTATCGGTTTACCAGGTACCAAAGGGGAGAAGGTAAGAACGCATATAGATCTGCTATGAGAAATGGGTTAACACGTTCATCCACCACAGTCCTCCCAGGGGATACGAAATGACTCATAACTGTACTTTTTTATTTGAAAGTACTAAATTTTAATTAAGTAGAAAGCTTCTGTGTTACATAAAAGTTCCTTACAGGCAAACTTTAATTGTTTTCTAAGTATTCTTGTAATGGTAGAGAATTTGATAAGAATAGTTATTGAGCCCTACATGGAAATTTAAAACAGATTCGGGCACCTTTTTGAAATACCCATAATTACTGTGTGGTCTTTTTCTCAGACACTTCCCATCAGTGTTGCAGAGTTGCAGCAGTGATAATTCTGATCGTCTGCTTACAGTAAAAGTGCATGTGATTAGCTTGTCCGAACTATAGACATCGTATCTGAGTCAGTGGTGTAATTCTGCAGTTTTCTGTTTTGTTTTTTAAACGATTCGTCTGTGGAAATGGAAAAAATGGAAAATGGAAAAACAACAACACAATAATAGTATTTCCTCTTTGGTTGTTTTGTGTTACTAAAATTACAGAAGTTCTGTTAAAACAAAAATATGTGTGTTGTCCAGATGCTGTACACAGGGGCCAGAACCCAGTCAGTAAAGCATTTTTAATACTTACGGGTTTCAATGGGAGGGAGCTAGGTATCTGCTTAACATAAATGTAACCCACTTAACATGGGGAGAAATTCAACATCGCACTAAGGCAGTTGTTCCATCAGGGGAAGCATTTTGGCTTAACAGACAGAATGATATCCTCCCTCTGTGTGCTGTTGTGGACATTATCCCAATCCCACCCCACCCCGAGCCAATTTCAGGGAAGCACTGAAATTGTTTGTACAGGGTGAGGAGGGGAGAAGCCCCATTTCACAAGCATAAGTCCTTGCACAGGACTTCCTCTGATGGGACCCATTAATTGAATCCTGCCCATGATTTCCCACTCTCACCAGTTCACTGTCTCCATTTCTTTCTCTTAACCCTAGGGAAAGCCAGGGGAACCAGGATTAGATGTAAGTAATGAGTATACGATCTATACTATCAGTATGTCAGCAAACAATGCAGGAAGCAATTAAACAGAACTTTTCTTACCTTATAAATGATTACTAGAGGGAGGGGTCATGACTCTGTAGCAGGGCAAATGCTTTCATCTCAGGTTAAGATCCGCCTTTCCTGGCCAAGGGTCTCTGGTTGCATAGTCAGAAACAACTTCCACCAGCAATCCTAGAGAGTCATAACAGATGCTAGTACTGCTGAGGTGGACCTATTGCCTGATATGGGGTGGATCTAAACTTGTCGCAGTGCAGAGCAATGAACCACCGACAAAGGGAAACTGCCACTGAACCTTATAGAATGTTCACTTCAATAACGTTTAGAAGGTCAATGTAGATCCAGCCTTGGTTTATATCAAGGTGAAAGAGGTGTCCCTGGGCCACATGTGAGTAGTAGTATAAGATCTGCAACATCCTTGTGCTTCATCAGGATAAATGTTTTAATAGCAATATTCCAAGTGATTTTTTTATTGCATTTTGTAGTGAATCATGACCTAGCTTTGTTTTTAATGCTGAACTTTATAAATGGTGTTAAGCTGTTCTGGGCTTTGTGTGAGGAAGAGTGGGATGCAAGAAATAAACAGTACTAGTACAAAACATGCACGTACTTTTTTCTGAAAATGTTTCATTGTCTCAATTCATAGTGGTTGCTTTTTTAAAAAACAACAACCTTGTTTTTCCTTTTCCTCATTACCAGAACTATTTGGCACTAAACACATACTTTTTTTCCATGTTGCTCTTATAGGGTTTCCCAGGCCTAAGAGGAGAAAAAGGAGAAAAAAGTGAGAGAGGAGAAAAGGTCTGTATTGCTTCTGATTCACTGAACTAAATGTCTGCCTCTAATTCATCTGTTCACACACAAAAAGTCCATACTGACAACATCCCCTAAAATAAAAGTTGGCCCTCATCTTCATAAATGGTACTAGATATCACTAGATGATTTGTCATTGTATATTCTTTTAATACTGGAGATCTATTAACTGCATATCTGAACAGGGCCATATATTTCACCTTTAATCTTTGAGGACAGGGGAGCCCAGCTATATCTTGTTCAATTGAATCTACCGGTAGTTCAAATTTGCAGAAATAGTATGCGGTCATATGCCAGATTTTGTAGGCCAATGCATATGCAAGGCAAAAGTATAAAGCATTATGAGCGATAACCAGGTTTGTTCTTGGCATCTCACTTTGCTTTTCTCCTGCTCCTGATTCCGCTGCCATGCTGCCAAGAGCAAAACCATAGTCTGGCTATGCACTACATCCAAACCCAGGCAGCTTAGTAGTTTGCTGCTCACCAAATGAACCATGAGTGCTTACCAAGGTTTGTTCTTAAGTGACCACTCATGGGCTGCATTCACATAGCAGGTTATTCCTTCTTTCCGGTGCTTTTCTGTTAATTTCTGTATTATATTTGAGCTTTCACATGATATATAAGCCACTTATATAAGTCTAACACAATGCAAACAGGTGGACGCTAAATTCAGGACTTAACAAGTGATGTTTCTCTCACTCCAATCTTTCAGATTATAAAAGAGCTTTGATTTTTCTGTTGTGTCACAGGGAGAAAGAGGACTCCCAG
Source organism: Darevskia nairensis (assembly GCA_034642065.1). Taxonomy (NCBI): domain Eukaryota; kingdom Metazoa; phylum Chordata; class Lepidosauria; order Squamata; family Lacertidae; genus Darevskia; species Darevskia nairensis. The sequence continues at coordinate 52,990 of JAWWNI010001133.1, read as the reverse complement.
GTAGAAAAGGAGCAAAAGGGCAAAAGGGAGAGCCAGGGCCGCCTGGATTGGATCAGCCTTGTCCAGTGGTATGGTTTGATATTGTTGAGAATATATGTTTGCTTTAAACTACCGGTATCTCCGTTGCTTTTTGACATCCGAAACACAAAAAGGTTTCTGGAGGAAGACTCCTTTGAACTTGGATAACGGCAGAAGGCCAATAGTTACATTTCACTGCCCTTTCTTTTTATCATGATGCTGGAATGTCATTTTCTTGGCGTACATGTTTTAGGGTAGAAACAAAATGGAAAAGGCACCTCATATGCAAATCAGCAATCAAAGAAAGGAACCCATGAAAAAAACATTGTGAGTGCTCGCTGAGCTTTAACAGTAGGAAGACAGAACAGAAACCAAGCACACAATAGGCACAAACAGATGTTTCATTCTTCAAGCCAGTTTTGATTTATTTCAGTCCTGTATACAGGCAGTGACCATTTTTGGCATGTCCAATATGTGTGCAACCGCGTGCAACATGCCAAACACAGAAGTGACCAAAACACATCACAGAAAGGGGGTGGGGAATGGGGTGGGGCGGCCTTGAATATCTTGAATGTCACGGACAGGCCTGCGGGAGTCACATGCCAGTGGGTGTGCCCACAGACGAAAATTGTTGGAGCAATGGATGTGACTCTTACATTAGGCTGCATTTTAGCCATGCAAAAGTCAGAAGTTAGTCCTACACACACCTGTCTATCCTATGTCCGGGCAAGTACAATGGTACCTCTGGCTGCAAAGACGGTCCATTCCGGGGTGCCGTTCGCACCCCGAAAAGTCCGCAACCAGAGTGGCGCTTTTGCGCATGTGCGAAACTCGACAGAGCGCTTCTGCGCATGTGCGAACCGTGCAGACTGCTTCCGCGCATGCACACATGGAGAAACCCGGAAGTAAACACTTCCGGGTTTGCCGCGTTCTTAACCTGAAAAAACGCAACCTGAAGTGTTCGCAAGAAGAGGTATGACTGTAAGAGGCATCCTTAGAGCTGAAGGACACAAGAAAAGCAGCCCAGGAGAGTGTGGGACAGGGCCAGTGAGGGGTGTGGCCTGGGGGAGAGTACAAAGGGCTGGATAAGGGAGGCCTGGAGAACCACATTTGCCCTCCAGGTCGGAGATCCCCCATGCTTAACATTTCTGTAAGCTTCTGAATTATTTCTTTACTTTTTTCTGTTCCTTCTTTCCTTTTTCTTTCTTATTAACTTTTCTGTATATTTCTCCATTTTCAATTAACAGTTCATTTTTAAAGGGGAGCCAGGTTTACCTGAACTGGATGGTGTGGATATGCTCTGCCCTTTGGTATAGTACCCCCCCCCTTTCTTTCTTCTTTTGCATGACTTTTTCTGCCTAACTTAGCCCTTTTCTTGCATAACTTAGTCTTTTTCTGCATTCTCCCTTCCTTTCCTTCTGGAACCTCCATTCTTTTATATGAAAATGTGGCCAGAATTTGTTAGGTGTCTGTATGACTTGTGAAAGACCAAAAGATGTTCAGACATATGGAAGTACTGACATTTCACAAGCCAGTTCGTTCCACCCAGATTGATGCTAAATTGTGAAACTAAATGCTTATATGTTTTTAATTCTAGAGTCTGGCTTTGTAGCCAAAGGTGTGTCAATACTTCTGGCTACTATAAGCTTAGCAAGTTGTATACACGGACCAGGCAGTTAAATACCTGGAAGGGCGGAGGGAGGAAAACTTTTTAAAAATTGATATGAATTTGCACACACATTCAGTATGTGTGTGTCATTCAGCCACATTTTCCTGGGTGTCATGGGGTTTGGAACACATGTTCTTTGTGCAAATCAGTTTGAGTGGTTTCAGAGTGCCCAGGTTGAAATAGACAGCTATGCCTATTTATGTATCTGATGCCACAAATGATTTTAACATTTCAGTTATCTAAAGCACTCTCACTGTCTTGTGACTTCTGAATGAATGGCCAGCTTTCATACATTATCACATCAGCCAATCCCATAGGCTAGAGAGTTATTCTGATGTTGTGAGCCTATTCTACCCCACTCAAGAGCATTGCTGGATCTATACAGATATAAAAAATGCTATTAAAATGTTATGGGGTGCTGGGGGAAAGCTCTCAAGGTAATCTGCCATTGACTTTAGATTTTGCTCTACAGCACCATCTGGTGTCACATTTTTATAATGTGTTGTTAACGTTATAAATTGACCTGTGTAGCTGAGTCGCAAGAAAGAAAATGCTTTGCGAGCAAGGAAAGTCTTTTACAAGTGATAGGCAGAAACTAAATCAGGAAACAGTATGGATAATACACAAAGAATGCTTCACCTAGGATAGGTAGGGAAGATGTTCATGCCTCTGCTTGTCCATTGACAAATGTACTTCCTGTTTTGAAAGACAGCCATTCACCAGGCAGTCTCCTGTGTCACAGAGTTGAGCTTAGAGATACTGTCTGAGAGATTGCCTGAAATAATTTTACTCATATTGGTATTGAGTTTATCCTTGTATATCTCTTTCCTCCCTTCATCAAACTTACATTACAGCATAAAACAAAACATCTTAAAATCAAAGAACTAAATTTGCTTTAATACAGAGAGCTGGTGAATTTTTTAAGCAATTGTTTATGAACTCGAGTAATTATTTTATTTGTGAAATTATACATGGAATGTGATTTGTTCCTACATACCTACTTTTCAAACACAGTACATGGTTTTTGCATGGATATTTCCAATACGTTTATGGTAATGGTAGGTCTTGCAGATCCATTATAAATGAAGTGTGTGTGTGTGTGTGTGTGTGTGTGTGTGTGTGTGTGTGTGTGTGTGTGTTGCTGTTACGATTCACTTGGTGCTTTCCAAGAATACAAAATTGTTACTTACTTTTTGCAGGGACCAGATGGATTACCAGTACCAGGATGTTGGCACAAGGTATTGTACCCTACCTTAGATTTTCTCTTTGGCTTGAATTAAGATTGTTGCTTAGCAAGAGTAATAGCATGGAACTAATACATAATAGAGCTATTTAGTAAAGGAAAAAGAGGGGAAAGAGGAGAAAATGAACTGAGGCAAATGTAGATATCTTTGCTAAATACCCACATATTAATATAGCCATCATAGAGGGATTAGACCAAAGAGACCAAAAACTCAGCATTTTGCTTATGAAATTATAACTAAAATTGGTCAGGAAATATACCAAATTAATCCTGCTTGATTCTTTCTTCTTGATTCTATGCCTAGCAAATAAATCTGGTTTTATTTCCATTTTAATGCTGACTTTGCATCTTGCTGTGTAAATTTAGGGCATAGCTGCCCATGATGGTGGCAAACCAATGTCCTTGAATGCAGGCCACAATCACACAGCAGTAAAATTGTGATGGCAAGCAGCAATATCCATGAGAAGGAGGTGAAAGTGGGCCCTCACCATAACCCTCTTCTTAAGTTATTTTTCTGAGTTAGGTTTTACTACTAGAGCTGCATCGATTTTGGATTTCCGTGCAGTACAGCTAAACAGGGGGGAAATGGCTCTGCTGCCATGGCTGCAGAGACTCTTTCTGCAAATACTTAATGCCCCCCCACACACCTAAATGACACTTTTCAATGGGCATAAAGCCATGTACAAAAGTCAGTTTCCCCATTTTAGCTAAGCTCTTGTTTGAGAGGCGAAAACAAAACAACCTAGTGACTTTTTTTCTTTATTATTGTAACTCTTCATATGTCCAACCAAGCCTTTCTGAGAGTCTCTGTGCAGCTTTCCCCTGTAGTGTTTTGTTTTCAGGGCTACATATACAAAGAAGGGCAGCAAATGACCGGGTGGTGCTTCTGTTTCAAGGTATGGTAGAGAGGAAAGCTGTCCCAACCAACAGGAGGATTGCACAAGCAACCTAGAGATTATTACACATGTCAGGCATTATTATGCAAGGGCAGAGCAATCTTAACCCTCAGATCTACTGACTGGAAAAGATCAGGATAGGACAGAGCTGTCTTTCTACCAGCGAGGAAAGCATGTGGGCATATTTCTATTGCAGGCATAGATTTCCATAGGCCTATTGCAAGTGGTATTTCTACCAGCAGTAGCTAGTGTTAGGCCCCCAAATGGAGCATTTTAGGGACAGAATGGACTCAGCAGAGGCAGGGCAGAGGTGGCCTTCAATCGACTGAATCCAAAGCCCATTCACTCCCTCAAGAGGCCCTGGGATTGGGCCCATTAATCTCCCCACCCTCCATCCCCTCCAAAAAAAATCTCCCAATGGCAAGAATTAAAGAAAAAGAATCAGCACTGCTAGATAAATACATTGCCTACCTCCCACCTTGGATGATACAGACTGGTACAGCTTTAGAAAAAGTGAATAGTCGTGTGCTTTACTCCCTCTGCATCCTCATTTAAGATTGCACTCTTAGTGAGTTTAAACCATGCAATATATGATGATGATGATGATGATGATGATGATTAATAAATGATCGAAGTCAGCAATGTCACCAAATACCGTATTTTTCGCTCTATAAGGCGCACCTGACCATAGGACGCACCTAGTTTTTAGAGGGGAAAAGCCCCATTTTTTTGAGGATCAGCTCAAATTTCTGCAGCTTCTTTTGCAAAGGAGAAAAGCCCCATTTTTTGAGGATCAGCTCAAAGTTGTTGAGCTTACTCTGCAAAGGGAAAAAAACCCTGTTTTATGGGGTTTAACTCACAGTTCTGCAGCTTCAGGAAGCCATTACTACAGTTTCCAGACAGATAATCTAATCAGCCAGTCACATGTCGCTGGGGAAACAGCCTCCCTCTGCAAGGGGGAGGGGCTGGAATCTCTCTCCCCGATCGTTTGCTGAGCAGCTGCTCAGCGGGCTTCCTTTCAACACCCCCTTCTCTCTCTTTTTTTAAAAAAGCAGGATCTGCTTTTGCCCCTGGGCAGTTCAGCTCCAGGGACCACACATTCGCTCCATAAGACGCACAGACATTTCCCCTTAGTTTTTAGGAGGAAAAAAGTGTGTCTTATGGAGCGAAAAATACAGTAGTTGCAGACACTGTCTCGCAGTAGATGAGAATGAGATGCATGCTATGCCCGTGTGTGTGTGTTTTTAAAACATGTTTGTGTTCTTTTACAGTGATCCTCCAAGCATGGACTGTGTAAATAATAGTGTGATATATTTTGATCTTTTTCTAATTTTTATACAAAAAAGAGGGGGGAAGTCACAAAAAAACAGTAACTCTTCAACAGTAATATATTGATCTTTTTATACTGGATGTTTTCATGTATGGATTTTAAAAGATATAAACGTTTCCAAGGCCCATAGGACAAGCGTACATAACCAACAACTATTTTATAACTGGGCACCCTGAAATAATTGGGAATGATTGTTACTTGCTGCTAACGCTGCCGTGTGGAATAACAGCACTGAGAAAGTGTGCCTTGTGTGCCTCATTGCATGGGAGAAGGAACTTCCCCTCTTCTCAACCGATGGCTTTCAACTCTGCAATTCTGTTGCACATAGTCACAGATGGAAACAGAGGAGAAAATGAAAAAGAAAAAGAAGTTGCAGCCTTAGAAATGAGACAAACGGTGGCTTACGGATGAATGTAGGAGGAAGCTCCAACCCGGAAATACAACACAAACATAACCACACATGCTGCTACATACCTCCACCTTGAAGGAAACAGTTACGTTCTTGGTCGTTATGATCACCTCTGTCATCTGTGGCGGCTTTTTCCACATGTAGAAAACTTTGTCGCTGGGAGAACCTCTGCTTAGCATTCTACAATCTGTGGCTTAAAGCGGGTTGATTCTCTTGCGGAACTTTTGTTATTACTGCGGAATTGGAAAAACTTGTAGTGCCTCACATACCATACAGATCACACACAAAAACAAACACACAGAGGAAACAGTACAATATTCATCTCAGTTTTACAGATTTGGAGCATAACACCAGTCCATAGCCACAGTCCATGAGTGCCAACTCATGTTTGCAAACTGGGAAGGGATTCCTGTATGAAGTCCAGTGCTTGCTTCCCTGAATTGGCAGGGCTTGCCATATCAATACTGATAAACTGGAGCTGTTTTTGTACTTTGCTCCCCGACTCCCATATGCAGAACCAAGTACATAACTCAAGGAGGTATATCTTCATTGGTGTGTAAGCACCTCCCAAATAAAACTACATATGGTCAGAAGCGCAGGAGTTCAATAATAGCATCAGTGATTGTTTGGTCACTTACTTGGTCATGGAAACAACTCTTTCTGTTTCAGTTCTCCAAAGTAAAGGTGTCTAAGAGAATCTCCATATTTTATGCAGCAAACAAAGGTGCACCAGTGTTACATAAGTGACCCCTTACAGCAAAGCATAAAGTGAGAACAGGCACATTTCTTTAGTGTGCCTGAGAACTTCTGGCCAAATCAAAACACAATGGCTACAAAAGGCATGGAACTCTAGCAATCGATTGGAATGCAGCTAGTCCCAGTGGATTGTGGGTATGAGCACAAATAAGAGGAGAAAATACTGCTAGTGGAGTATCCTGTATATTGTCCTGCATATTTACCATTGGTATATTGAACAATAGCTTACTAATGTCAAGAATCTAAGCATGTCCACACATAGCCTACCTTGAACCTATATTTGTGGCAATAAACAATTTCATTTCAAGCAGCACAGCCAAAACTGTTCACCCATTTATGCAACTATATAATGCTCTATACCCCCTTGTTGCTGTGCTGCCAATGGGATCAGATACACACTTTGTTTACTTTAGGGATGGGGAGCCTGTAGCCATTCAGATGTTGCTAGACTGCAACCCCGTCATCTCAGGTTAGGACTGATGGGGGCTGGAGTCCAACAGGATCTAGAAGGATACAGGTTAGCTTCCACCGGTTTGCTTCCTCTGTCAAACACCACGCTGGCAAAACTGTCTTCACACTCCAGGTTCCGAATCTTTTATTTAAAAGGCCATGTTAACTAAAATGTTTCACAAGTATACAATGAGTATAGAAAGGTTCTGGCAATGATGTTTTGATGCTGGGTGGATCCTTGGATTGCTGAATCTTAAAAGGAGACTGAGCATCCCGGAGGCATGCTGCCTACGAAGTAAGGGCTACAAAACATGTTAGGTAGCAGTATATTGCTTGGAAGGTACTGAGGTAAATAGGGAGAGCAGCAGAAGTGGAGTTAATGGCTCCTGGCTCTGAAGAGCACCAATGTCTTCCATAGGGCAAGAAAGTAGGGCAAGAAAAAGTTCATCTGGTCCTGCTGGTCTGACCACTGTGATAGCAGAAGCTGTTTGCCTTGGTCCTTCTTCTGTCTCACAGCTGTTAAAAGCACAGCAGCTCTCTATGAGTTGGCAAGCATAGTTGGGAGCAGCTGCAGAACTGACTGGGCAATGTTGACTCGTGGAAAGAGGTTACAGCTTCATGGAAGCATTTGAACCCTTTCGCCTCTGAACATTTAGCTAAGGCCTTATATGACAGTTTCCTCAGCATCGTGTTTGTTTGAACACCAGCAAGCAGTGACAATGATCAACTAGGCACAAAGCTATGATGAAAGCTCACACGTTTATAGGAACCAAGGGACATAATACTTCGTGGTTTGAACAAAACCTAGGAAGCCTGGATTTCCCTCTCCCGTTTTATTTTGGTGCTAATTGGCTTCATCCTAATTCAGAGTTTAAGCCCTCATTCCCAGAGATGGGATGTAATTCTATTCCAAAGTGCTGGTTCGCGTTACTGATCAGAATTCACATGTGTAACGATGGCATGGTGCTCTCCGTTAGTGTAAGGTAGAAGAGGGGTTCTGGACTGCTATCCTCTGAATCTTTAGCAATAATGTATATTATTTCTATTATTACTACTTGTAAAGTCTTCTAGAAAAACTGCAGTTAATGCTTTAAACAGTGTACAATTCTTCACATGGTAGAAGATGCATACTATACACACAAACATAGACTTCCCTAACATTGCTTCACTTGTTAACTACTTTGGTTACATATAAGATAGCTTTATTGTATGATTTCTGATGTCCATATGGCATTTTGCTCGGTAATGATATTAGACTGTTGTGTAAATGAAGATAAACTACACTGACTTAAGAAAGAAATTAGATACTTAAAATTGTCAATTAAAATGCTGTTACCTTCCATACAAAAGACTAGCTTTCAAGGCTTCCTTGAAAGTCAAACAGCTGTGTGCATAGCTTCGTTTTCTGCATGTAATACTCTTTTACAGGTGGCAAAAACCAGTGGCAAGTCCATGGGCAGCAAAATCAACTCTCTTCTTCCTCTACAGCATATCATTTCCTCCAAATCTCATATCCTGGCAAAATATTTCCCTGCAGTCTAGTGTTTGCTGAGTACACTGCATATCTATCTAATTGTCATTTTGTTAATGTCATCCTTAGCAGAAGGAAAGGAAGCAAAAGGCTGGAGCATGTATGTGGTCGTGTGAGAATTGTAATAATGCACAATTATAGCCCCAATCAAGACGGATGCAGGTGGACCTGCTGCTTTAAATCCCCCCCCCCCCAACTTCCATTTCTTTTAAAAAACTTTGTGCCAAATCCCCTCATTGTTTTCAATTTTGGAAGTCCAGTTAGTAATTTACTGGCTTTGGCGAGGAGCGGGGCAAAGTTTCTGTGAGGGAAACACTCAAAAAAAGGCCACATGCATCCATGCCCTTCTGGATCACTGCTTATGAAATTTAATACTGGCTATACTATTCTTTTTTTGAGAAGATAGACAAATTACCTCTTCATCATTCTCTCTTATTAACAGCTGTCAGTGGCAGCATTGGAAAAACAACATCCAGAAGAAATATTTAAAAGTACTTTTCATTTCTGAACACTCTTTAAAAAAACAACTCATTAGTGCCACAATAAAATATATTTATGCAAGAAGTGGGCACACACAAGTGGAGACATACATTGTTCAGTAGTGCATTAAACCCATTTTTATTTGTGAGTCCTTGGCAAACTGTTTGGTGATAACATATTTGTAAAGAAAGAGCAACCTTCAGCAACAGTTATTTCTTCAATTGTAGACAGCACCAAAGTGAGACTCCTTATAAAATGTGACTCCACATCATCTATTGTTAGCAACTGCATATTTTTCTTTCCCTTGCTCCAAGAAGCTCTAAGCAATTTGGAAATATCTATAAGAAGTAATTTAAAAGAACACATAGCATTATCTCATTCAGTCCACATAACAACTTTATGAGACATAGGCGCCAACTCCCTGGGGCCTTGGATGCCCAAGCACCCACAAAATTCCCCATAAAGGGGCTGGGCACCCACAAATCTTGGTGCCAGGGCCATGCACGTTGCATGGCAACCACGGTCCTGGGCACCCATGGTCCAGGGGCTAAGTTGGCACTCCTGTTATGAGGTAAGTTAAAGGATTGTGAGTTGCCCAATACCTGCTCCTAAGCTTCATAGTTCAAACCTATGCATGTCCGAGTGAATTCACTGAATATATTAGCAATGGGACTCCTGTATGGGATGCTTCAGAACTGCATATTTTGTCTGCATATCATTTATTTTGGTGGTGGCAGCAGGTACTGGCCTGGTTCAAAAGTCATGCTATTCCCCTCTCTCTCTTCCCTTTGTCCTCCAGCACAGCTGCAAGGAAGAATCAGAAGCTTTTGCTTCTGCATTAAATTTCTACACACCAGCACCAAGATACAGTAGTTTGATCCATTTCTATTCAGTTAAAGACATACTTCAGATCAGGAGTGGGGAACCTTTGGCCCTCCAGATGTTGCTGAACTACAGTTCCCACCATCACTAGCCATTGGCAGTGCTTACTAGGGCTGATGGGAGTTGTAGTTCTACATCTGAAAAGCCAAAGATCCTGTAACTCCTGCTTTAGATATCCATTTAAAATGCTTATTAGCATCACCTTTTGTAGCATTGGGAATTGTGGGAAATAACAGCTTTAAAGCCCTGAAGGGAATTAGATAATTCCCTTTTAATAGAAATGCTCTATTTACTGTGCATAAGTACAATTAAGATCACCAAATCACTACTAGCCATCAGAATAGTAGTGATTTGGTATCTTTAATCAGCACAGTATTTTAAAACATTGAAGATTATCAACGTGGCTTCTTTATACAGGAGGACATTGATATACTTTCAAAAGCACCAATCTGTTTAGTATGTGAAATAAAGACAATTTTGTTTTATGTTTTGAATTGCTCTTATTTTGAATGAAAATACAAAGAGTAGCCAGCATTCAAGATTTTCAATACATGTTGTTTTCTGTTTTTGATAATTTTCTAATTTTTCAACTTCATACCTTAAAAAAGTGAAGGTTTGCACTATATGGCACTAAAACCCTTCCATAATTTGATTTCAAACGGCTAATTTTCATTTTCTAGGTGGGTTTGATTTCTAAAGTTATATCCAGCAAAGTGATTGATCAGTATCAGGATACAATAACTGAACATTTATTCACTATTGCCTTCTAAGCGATGTGTTTTTGCATGCTGAATAAACTGCATTCACATATATTGTTCATTTGGCAAAGCAGACAGTTGAATTGGAAAGCATTCCTAAGATTCAGTAGTTGACCTTGATTTTATTGTTACATTTTAGGTGGGGTGTGAAGTGCACAGTTCTGCCGAGTTGAAATTATAATTGAAATCAGTGTAATCAGTAGGCATAATTTAATCAAAATTAAATGGTAGAGTTAAGCATAATGCACAGGCTTAAATCTCTTCCACTTAAAGAGATGAAACTTGAAAGTATTTCACTTTTGCTAAATCATGCTGCGTTTATCTCAACAGAATGTTGTCCCACAGAACTGAAAAGCGATACTGTCCAAATTTTCAGTCTGCTTCTAAATTGGCATTTTAAATATATATTGCTGCAACTGTAAATATAGTTTAGCTCTGCCTCTTGTCTAATTCAATGTTTTGCTGTAAAAAATCTGCAGCAATAGTAGTTAAAACCCACTGGTGCCCAAGTTGCTCAAGTTTTAAGACAAATTACTGCTACTCATTGCACAGGCAGAAGCTGAACTACAGTAAACAATGTAATTCACTGCTCCACGTACAGTAAGATTTTGCTAACTTGCTTGTCTGCCTTGCAAAAACTGGGGCATGCTTCTACAGCCCCGGTCAGCAGTTTCCCTACAGGCCACTCAAGAGTGGGGAATGAAGCAACGGCTATCAAGTTGTGTTGTCACAGATGCCACTTTCTGCATACCCCTTTCACCTCTACATTGACAACTGCAATATCTGTCAGGGGCCTGGATTTGGCCCAGGTGCCTCCACTTGCTGCCCCGTTTTACAGTGTGCTGAGCACCTACAATAACTGTGTATCAGAATGAGTCCTAGTAAATCAAGTGCCCTTGACTTCAAGTGAGAGCATAGGACAATCCCCCCAAAAAGCAGTTGGACTGTGTATCTTCTACTTTTTAAGTGAGATTCTAAGCAAAGATCAACATAATACAACTTGTGTTTTACATTCAGTAAAACTCTTATTCAGGAAGTATATATAAAAGCTGTATGAATGTGCAAGTGAAGAGGTTAACAGACTTATAATTACCAAGGCAGTGTCCGGTATTACAAACTGTGCATAGAAATCTCCTTTTCATGCAAGTAATCTCATTCAGTAAGTAATAAGTAAAAGGGCTTTGAGATTTATGCCTCTTTCATGAAGAATTTTGTGGAATGTATTTTACATGCTTTATATTGAAAAACTCTTCTGAGCTTCAATAAAATGTACGGTATAGCTTAAAAGTTGGAAGGGAATATTTATGCGACATGTTTAGTTGTCATTGATTACAACTTTATGTAAAATTTCTAACACGTACAAGCCAGAATATCTGCTATATTTAGTTGTACTATGGGGGAACAACTATTTTTAAAATGAAGGCATTAATACAGTATTATGAATTATTGAATAAAAATATAGACTTGTACTGATCTGTTTTGTAAATTTTACAACAGGCACTGCACAGTTTGGCGGTGTTCCCATTGTTTTGTGGTTTGATTTGTAGTAAGACTTGATATTTGAACCATTTTAGAATAAACTGCTTCTTGTACAGATTGTTTTTACTATGTTGTGAATTATATACCTGCAACATCCCTAACCAGAGCTATAAAACAATCAAATCATTTGAATTCAAATTAGTTTCATTATTTTTTCAAATTAAAGTAAGTTGTTGCATTAATCAGACCAATAGTTTTAAATAGTTACTTAAAAATAGTCCCATTACAAAAAAAAACTGGATTTATTCAAATTCATTTCTTTACTATAACATAGTTTCACCTTACTCTTACTTTCAAATACAGGTTTGTAATGCCCACTGTCATAATCCAAAATAGATTTACATTGGATTGTATAAAGAATATGCATACATATATATATGAACTGGAAAGCTTTGCAGAAAATATATTTAACAAGGTCAGATAAACATTTGATAAGCGGACAAACATTAATATTCTCTGAACAACAAAAACTTTCGGTTCAACATATTAAGAGCCTTCCATGTTAACTCAAGCTCCAAAATGCCAGAAAATTAACTGGAGGATGAAACGCTGCAACGACGACAACGGCACCTGCTTCTTGGGCACCGCAATTCAGCGGGTGAAGCGCTTCCCGGCACGCCAATGCTGGTGAGGGGGAAGCATCCCCCATTGAATCGCGCCGGGATGGGAACCCCACCTACTAATAGTCAGCCTCACTGCGAGGCTCTTAAGCGGCTTCTGACGCAGAGCTCTGCTCTTTGGGATTCGTTGCCTGCAGCCCAGCCGAGGAAGTTCCACCGCGCGCCCACCAGGAGGCGTTGCAGACTCCCCGCGGCTGCTCAGGCCAGACGCGGGAGCGGATTTCTCGCTTCCGCTCGTGCACGGAGCGGGCCGATGAACTCTCGGTTACCATTACCGCTCCTGCAGAGGGGGTTTGCAAGTAGACTTTGAACACAGCGGCAAGCGAGGTGGCCGTTTACGTGGCTGGGCCTGTTGCTGCAATCTCACGGGGGAGGTGACCTTGCACGAGGGGTGGCCGCCTCTGCCTGCGAACTCGAAGCGGCCTCATCCCCACCTCGTCGTTTTATTATTTATTCCTCCTCTGTAGCGTAACTTCGTGGGCCGCACGGAAGCCATTCTAACGCACGCCCCACCCCACCCCAAGCTGCGACTTTTAGATAATAGGCTGCATTGGCTTTTTTTTTTTTCCTTGGCGAGGGGGGAACGCAAAAAGATCACATTTCACACGAGAGAATAAAACACGGAAAGTGCCTCAGCTTCCTCTCTTTGCCGCTGCCTGTTGTGCCGGGGCGGAGAAGCCGCTGCCCAACCCTATTTCCCCCCCCCCACCGTCTCCTATAGGCAGCTCTCACTTCCGCCTCCCCTAGCAGGGGAAGAGCCTCACAAGGAACCCGGAAAGCCTTTCTCCAGGAAAACCAGGTTGCCCCCTAGAGTGGCATCTTCATCCTATCTCTACGGTTCCCTTTTCCACACTCCTGGGCAGCCATGAGCGCGGAGCCACGTAGCCGCCAGGAGACTCTGGCTTTGCGGAAGCAGCTCATCGGGTAGGTCGCGATTCTGCTGAGAGGGGAGGGCTGGGCTGGGGGCGGAGGAGGCGGTCTCCCCGCTTCCTTCGAGGTGCCCCCCTTGAGGTTGCCCACGCGCTCGGGCTGTTCACGTGACTCTGAGCCCGGCGTCGGTGCCTCAGGAAACCGGCCCCACCCGAAACATTCAGCGTCCGGGACGTGTTCCGGCTCCTGGCGCGTTTGGGTCAGATACCTTTGACCTGCTTGCCGCGCTCAGTTGGGTAGCGCAGCTGCTCCGTTGCAGGCGCGCTAGGGAGACCCGCAATATGCCCCGCTCGCCCCCGCCTCAACCCCCGCTCCTATTAGTTACAACCGCCCCCTCCCATGGCATAGGATCCGGCTGCCTCGTGTGGGTTAGCAGCTTGTATTTCTCATTTTCGCGGATTGCCACAGAAAGGCACGCGACCTAACAATACTGAAAAACGCTTAGGATAGACTTACAGTCGTTCTTCTCCCACAGCTTTGTAAGATGCTTGCTTCAGTATACTGAGTTATAACTGAATGCTGTTTTGATTTTTAATGCGCAGGGGCACATAAATGTTATGTGCATCCAGCAAAATGTTTGAATTTCTAATGTGAGTATATAAAGCTCCCCCCCCCGTCAGGCCTTTTTATTGGTCTTTCAGAACAAAGTCCTCCCACCTAGCCCAGTACTTGCTATCTCCTGACTATCTGTTCCATGCCCTTAGTTCAAATTGCTGGTTTGTTTATTACTAGATGCATATCCCGCCTTGCTTTCAATGAGCTCTCTCCCCCTCCCCCATTATCTTCACAATAACCCTGTGAGGTAGGTTAGGCGCTTAAATAGTGAACCAATGTCACCCAGTCAGCTTTATGGCCAAGAGGGGATTTGAACCCTTTCTAGAGGGGCCTGTCCAGGTGGTGTTGGGGGCATAGTGTCAGCCTGTAGTTGTTGTTTTGTGAACAGATCATTTGAAGATCTACACACACATTCAGTCAATCAATTTTATTACAGCAAGAGCCAGCAACACAAAACAACATGAATCCAAACAAAAGAATCAGCAACACTACCACAAAGAATCAAAATCCAAAGGGCAGAACAGAAGATCAATGACACAAAAGGAATTTATAGCGTGTTTACGTAAAACGTAAAAGAGATTTACATTTTCTGATACCGGTAGCTAAGGTGCAAAATTTGGCCACAGCATAAGATACTGAGCTCAGAGTCTTCCAAAAGAAATTTGTGAAGAATTTCAGGGGTGAATTCCAAGTAGTATTGCAAGGGTGTAAATTTTGATAAAAGGGATAATATAAGTCGAGATCGTTCTTCACTGTAAAGTTCACAGAATAATAGAATGTGAGTAACAGATTCCACCTTATTGGTCATGCATGGACATAGGCGCTCATGGATAGGTACCCGCAGGAATTCACCGTATAGTACAGCTGTAGGTAGTGCCTCAAAACAGGCTCTGGAAAATGCCCATCTATAAGATTCATAGGTAATGGTAGATAAATAAGGGGCAGCTGAAAAGCTGGGCCAAGATTTTAGACACCTGTAATTCTCAGGAAGTAAAGCGCCTTCTGTTTGCAATTCGATGTCAAGGAGCCTCTGAGTAATGGTTGTTTTTGTCAGCAAATACCCCGCCTGGGGCAGTTTGTGAGACTGCCCCAAAGCCAGAGCAAAGCCATGTATGCGCACATCCCCGGCTACAGAGAGTCCAGTGGCGCAGTCATATGTGATTGTTCCCAGCATGAAGAACAACACACACAAGCCATGGTTAAGGCTAATACTATTTATTGTAGGAATAGTGCAGAGAGAACCTCTGCTGCCAGCTATAAGACAGAGCTGCCATAAAACCGTCTGTCCGGCATCAGGACTAGCCAGAAGAGTGAGCACAAAGGCTAGGATTACAATAGTACAGTGATACATAAACATTCCATGTAGGAAAAGATAAGGCAGCTTTCTCACGGCTTTGTGAGACAGGCAAATGTCAAACCATCCTCGCGGCAGCTGTAGCCGCTCGGCTTGGACAAAAATCATAACAGTTTTTGCCTTATTCAGGGTTCCGTTAAAGAGGTCTTCGGGGTTTAGACCAATTTGTTTGATCTTGTTAGCAATTTGCGAAAGCTAAGGTGGATAAGGGGCTGCAGCCAGGAAATGGGATAACATTCCCTTTGGATTATAATGAATTTTCAACCAGAGGGATATTGCCTGTTCCCAGACTTTTAATTCAACTCTGGGAAGACCTGCCTCTTGTCTTAATATTGTATTAGATGTACTCTTAGGGGTACCAAATAAGGATCTAAGAAATTTAGATTGGACTGTTTCGAGAATCTTAAGGTTGGCAGAGAGACCAATTTGTGAGCCATACAAAAGTTGGGCCAGAGATTTTGCCTGAAAGACTTTTTAAGGCCATAGGAAGGAAGCCAGCACCTTTCCTTCTAAATAATCTAAGGATGGCATTTGCACTTCTCTCGGCTGAAGTGGCTGATGCGGTCAGGTGTACAGAAAATTTGGCATTGTAAGAGAATGTAAGAGAATCTATGACATTTCCCTTCATAATCCAATTGTATTTCCTGAAAGAGCGGCCAAAACGAACAATTCTAGTTTTAGAAAAATTGTTAACAATTCGATGTTACATTGGTCATTAAATTTCTCTAAATCTCGTTTCAAGCCAACTTTAGTTTGAGAGAGAAGTACAGTATCATCAGCATACATTAGAATTGGAACTTTTCTGCCACTTGAGAACACCGGGGCATGAGTATCAATTACATGGAAACATGCCTACACACACATTAAACTGGCTAGCCCTAGGCCCTAGGATCAGCTCTGGAGGCCTATTGCTGTGACCTGCCACCAGGCATGTCCAAAGTCCCATTTGGACCCTAATCTAAAAATCCTAAAAAAAAGCTCAGCAACTTCAATCCCCCCCAAAAATTCAACAACTTTGGAGTAAAATTGTAAATATATATATATATATATCAACAACTTCGTCCGGCCCTCACGCATGTTCTCTTCATCAAATCTGGCCCTCTTTGAAAAAAGTTTGGGCATCCCTACCACTAAGGTTGTTGGGTACCAGGGGACAGGACCTTTGGTGGCACCACACCTGTGGAATTACTTCTGATGAGTATTCTTTTGTGGTGTTTAACTGGACTTTACAGATGTTATACTTCTGCCAAGCATTTATCTTACTGCTGACACCCCCATATTTGCTTTATAATCTGATGTTTGTGTTAATTTGTTTTGAGCATTTATAGTGTAAACCGCCTTATGAGGCTTTGCCCAAAAAGGTGGGGTGGAAATATGTTAAATAAATAAAATTACCTGAGATAAGGTAAGAGAGAAGAAAAATTGTAAGGTTGAATTTGCTTTATGATACTTGATTATTACCTCTGGCTTAACTCTTTAGCACTAAGTCGGCAGAGCAAGTGTGGTAGCTAGTGCAGTGGATTCCCCTGCCTTGGAGGCTTTTAAGCAGAGATTGGTTGGCCATCTGTCATGGATGTTTTAGTTGATTCCTGCATTGTAGGTTGGGCTAGATGACCCTCTGGGTACTTAACTCTACAATTCTACGATGCTATGACTCTCCAATAAAGAACCACCACTGGAGAAACAGCCTAATCCTTATACTGGTTGCCAAATAAATGCAAATAAAAGGATTGCCGTACTTCTAAAAGGTCTCTCTACAACTGACATGTTGTAGACCTTTCGAAAGGAGAAACTTTGGGAATGTGCTACAGAGAGCTAAGGAGGCTGCTTTCAGCAGAGCATAGAAACTGAAACATGGCATATGAGGGGTATGTAAAAGGTAATATTTATTCTTTAAGTCAGCCTTTGCCAACCCACTACCATTGGACTACCGTGACTGTCAGCTCCAGCCAGCATGGCCATAAAGGCCAGGGCTCAAGGGAAATATGTCAAAATTTGTTCAGAATACGTCAATGGCACCAAATTGGCAGGCTTCTCTAAGCAATAACTGTCAGGGACCTGACCTCGCGCAAGGCACCTGAGACGGGGAAGGCAGGATGGAGGGAAGCGCAGCCTCTCCTGGGAAGCAGTTCGGAGTCCAGTGGGGACAGTAAGGAGAGCCCCAGTGGTGATGAGCAGGAACTGTCAGGAAGTGCGGTGGAGCTGAGGGCTAGGGATGTTGGCAGAGCCTCAGCACCACCTGAGTGGTCTGAGAAGCAAAGCGGTCAGCTACTTCCGTCGCCCTAAATGCGTAGGGGGGGGGAAGCGTAAGGAAAGGAGGCGATGCTTTGGGATACCGAAACTCTTATGTTGGGGGAGGAGTAGGCGAAAGCCACTCCCGGATTCTGGAACCGACTCAAGCGGACATGAATCTTAACGCTCTGATGTACATAGTCTGTAATAAAGTTATTAGCCTTAAAGAAACAGAGGTTTCTGGCTCTTTACTCTCAAGGAGACAACCCCGAGCCCTTACAATAACCCCTTAGATTTTATTAGTGCGGAGGCTTTAAATTACTGCTCATATTTCTTGAAATTTAGTATGATAAAAGTTTAGACTAAAAAATGTTAGTATTGAATTAATGACAAGAATGGAGGGAATTAACTAAAAAGTTCATTTTAAAACATTAGTTCATTGAACATGCTAAAAAAATGCAATAAAATTAGTGAAGTGGGAGTATTTGCTTCTCGTTTCAATTAAAATTTTACTTCGGTTTTTTTTAATTCAGATCCTCCTGCAAGCTTTTTTTCCCAGAAGACACTGTGAAGATTATCAGTGCAAAAGGCCAGTACATGTATGATGAAAATGGAAACAAGTACCTTGACTGTATCAACAACGTTGCTCAAGGCAAGCGTGAAACCACATTCTTGTTAATAAGCACTCTCAGGCCTAAACTACATTCATGTGTACATTCTTGTAATGGTAACCTGGTGGCCCAATTTAAACTGGACAAAACTGATTCTGGCCAGTGAAATATGGCTTGGAAAATCAGGGGCTTAAGTGTGTGCACTTAATAATTTCCCTGCATTTAACCTGTTCCTTATCACATACACAGACATCCAGCAGATTTGCTCCATGTGACAAATGTTTGATCCCTTCACAAATAACACCAGTGCATGCCCATTAGACCTCAGCCCTACAACTCCATAGCCAGCAGTGCCAGATCAGGCACCTGGATAGGCTGGCATGAGGTGGTAGGAAGGCAACTATTATGCCTATCTGTACAGCCTTTGTGGCAGTGTTTGGCTAGCCAGTAAGCCAAGTCGCCTATACCCTGACCTGATACAAGAAGACCTGCACTGCTAGAGGGAATATGCCTTTGAATACCAGTTTAGAATCACAAGTTGGAGAGTAGATATGCTCTCAGGTCCTGCTTGTGAGCTTCCCCATAGACATCTAGATTAGCCACTGTGAGAACAGGATGCTGGACTAGATGGGCCTTTGGCTCTTATGTTTTAAATTTTGCATGATTTTTAAAGTACTGTATATAAACTAAAGGAGTCACGAGCCAACATAGATTGTCTTAATATAATTTAGGGATGGACACTTGGCATTCTCTCATCATGGATCTTATTTTTCAGTTGGACACTGCCACTCAGAAGTGATCAGAGCAGCACATCAACAAAATCTGGCACTAAATACAAACTCTCGGTATCTGCATGACAATTTGGTGGACTATGCACAAAGACTTTCTAATACATTGCCAAAGAAGCTGTGCACTTTCTATTTTTTGAATTCAGGGTAAGTTTGTGACACATTGATAATAGGACTTCTTCATGAGCACCATCTCAAGCTGCATTTCTTCTAAGGCTACAGTCCTGTGCACACTCACTTGCAAATATCAACTGAACTTAGAATGAAATCCTGCTAAGTAAAGAATGTGTAAGATGAAGCAATTAACTTTAAATTAGTCACGCTAGAAATTGAATATTGGAAACAAATAATAGGTATTTAGAGTCTATAGTTTGTCTTTTTTATACATTGTTTGCAAAACAGACTGTGTTTATTGGGACAATCATACTGCTTTTAAGCCAAATGCCTGAAATTTATTTGCATTTTAACGTATGTTCCTCAAATTAGGAAGAATAACACAGTTCCCAGCTTTAGAGAAAAATTAACATTTCTGTGCATTCCTTTCTTGGAGGAAAAACCATGCAATTGCAAGGAAACAATTAAAGAAGCATATAGATCGGATGGGTCAAAAACCATAATGCTGTGTATTTTTGTGTGTGTGCATTTTGTCATTTTGCTGTGCAATTTGTACATTTGAAATCTGGTTGCTCAGTTCTGTAGACTATAGATACAAAACAGTAAAGATGGAGAGGTTACAATTTGTCTGAGTCTATAGAAAGAGAAAGCTGCATATCTTTTTCATTGTAGGTCAGAAGCCAATGATCTTGCTCTGAGATTGGCACGGCAGTATACAAAACATGAGGACGTACTTGTGGTGGACCAGTAAGTGCAAACCTGGGAATTTTCATTTATTAACTTTTGAAGAGAAAGTTAAAATGCTCAATGTAGACATATTTTTACTAGAAAGTTGGGAGTGTCTTAGGGTTCTTTATTATCTTGCATGATTTTTTTACATTTGAATCCTGCCCTTCTTCCAAGGCGGCTCAGAGCAAGGTACGTGAGGTTCCCAGGCAACTTACCATCCAGGTCAAGCCTAGACCTGCTTCTGTTTCTGAGCCAGAAGTACATCAGGTTCCTTAAGTCCATTTTCTGGGCCCCAGGTTGCATGTTGTCAACATCAAGGTACAGTACGTACAACCTTGCAGGAAATTACACTGTGCTGGCACTGGAATGGGCACTGTGCTTCTTAACTAAATCGTAATTTATACTGTCATTACAAGAGCTTGAAGAAACAGAAAATTTATCTTCCTGGCAGAAAGCTTGCTTTCTCCAGAAAGGGGCAACAGAATGAATACCTGAAGTGCTTAAGCACAGCAGCTTCTTCAGTTTGGCAGTCTAGATGCTGCAAAATCTCTGGTAGTCCCAGTGAATTAATGTAGACTTCACTGTGTGGTTCTACTGATTGTTTGTTTTTATTTAAAGTGCTTATCATGGACATCTGACATCCCTGATTGACATAAGTCCATATAAATTCAGAAATCTAGAAGGCCAAAAGGAATGGGTCCATGTGGTATGCAAAAGAGAGCGTACTTTGAGCATTTTCCATTAATTTCTAATTCATCTAAGCTCTGGTGATGTAAATAGCAATTACACTTTCTTTGGACAGGCTCCTCTTCCTGACACATACCGAGGATTATACAGAGAAGACAATAAGGATCCAGCCACAGCATATGCCAACGAAGTGAAAAAAATAATTGACCAAGCACAGCAAAAAGGAAGAAAGGTAAAATAAGGAGTTAAGTGGAATATAACCTTTCATCCGTCATATAATGTCAACCTGAGTTGAATGTATTCTGAAAATTTTTCACTTGTAATGTGTATATTTCATCTCAAGGAATGACTGCCCAGAAAAGGTTTCAGATAATAATTTTTCTTCTGAGTGTACATGCCATTTGCTCAATGAACATAGATTCCTGTGTGTGGAAGGCAGGCAGGCAGCCTGGTACTGTATGAAGATTTCTGAATTAGGAACACAAAATGCTGATTCAGCTTCAAACGTGTGGCATGCATACCACTACTGGCTTCACTTCATCTTATCTTTTCAGTTTGCTGCATTTTTTGTGGAATCTTTACCAAGTGTTGCTGGACAAATCATTCCACCACCTGGTTATTTCCAAAAGGCAGCTGAGTGAGTATTGCTTTTTAACTTTTTCCTTATATATTTCCCCACTCTAACTAAACTGCTTTGTTTGAGCTTCTGGCTAAGAACTTATAGTGCTGTTGTTAACTCAGCCAAAGTTAAGGTAAAGGGACCCCTGACAGTTAAGTACAGTCGCAAACGACTCTGGGGTTGCAGCACTCATCTCGCTTTACAGGCCAAGGGAGCTGGTGTTTGTCAGCTTCCGCAGTCAGTTGTTCCGGGTCATGTGGTCAGCATGACTAAGCCGCTTCTGGCAAAACCAGAGCAGTGCACGGAAACGTCCTTTACCTTCCCGCCGGAGCGGTACCTGTTTATCTACTTGCACTGTGTGCTTTCGAACTGCTAGGTAGGCAGGAGCTGGGACCCAACAACAGGAGCTCACCCCGTCGCGGGGCCTCGAACTGCTGACCTTCCAATCAGCAACTCCAAATGGCAGTGCCATTTATTTCACTGGGAGAAATAACCATGTGTCACACTGAAAACAACAAGGCTTAGAAGTGTGCAACTTTAATGGAAATAATTATCTTACTTGCTGTTCAACAATTTTTAGTTCATTGTGCTTATTGCATTTTTAATTTTAATTTAATATTTTGAAGCATACAAAATATGCTTCTCCCTCTCCTCCACATGCAGCTGCTGGGTGGCCTTGGGCTAGTCACACTTCTCTGAAGTCTCTCAGCCCCACTCACCTCACAGAGTGTTTGCTGTGGGGGAGGAAGGGAAAGGAGAATGTTAGCCGCTTTGAGACTCCTTTGGGTAGTGATAAAGTGGGATATCAAATCCAAGCTCTTCTTCTTACAATCAAATATTCCAACTTTTAAAATCTGAATCAGCTACTAAACAAAATATAAATTTATTGGGTTTTATACTATATTTTATACCTGTATAGCTATGTGTGATTTGGCTCTTTTAATAGGCACATACACAGCGCAGGAGGTGTATTCATTGCTGATGAGATTCAAGTTGGCTTTGGAAGGGTTGGCAAACATTTTTGGGCATTTCAACTTCAAGGAGAGGATTTTATTCCTGATATTATCACCATGGGGAAACCAATTGGCAATGGGCATCCTGTCTCTTGCGTAGCAACGACAAAGGAAATTGCAGAGGCGTTTTCAGCAACAGGAGTAGAATATTTTAACACGGTAACTTTCCAAATCCATACTGTGTGACTGCAAACTACCTGTGAGTCATCTTTAATTAGACATTTTTGTTTAATGTACTTTCATAAAAACAGATGTACTGTACTGGTTTTAGAATTCCTTTCAATTCAGATTAGTCCACCACTAAATGTAGAAAGCTTATCTCTACTTTGTGATTTCCCCCCCTCCCCCTCCCCGGGTTCAGTTTGGAGGAAATCCTGTGTCCTGTGCAATAGGTATAGCAGTCTTGGATGTGATTGAGAAGGAACAGCTTCAACTCCATGCCCTCCAGGTGGGAAGCTTCCTCATGGAACTACTCAATCAGCAAAAAGCAAAACATCCTCTAATTGGCGATGTCAGGTATCAATTTCGTTACAATCCAATCTTTATGTGCTATTATAACTAGTAACTATTTCATTCTCTTTATAAAGAGAAGTACCTGCCTTACCGCCACTTGCCATTTTTAAAAATGGAGCATTAAATGGAGAAGCAAACTTACAAAATCTATGCATTGCAGTGTGTTGCCTTCTTACTGGTATCCTTTTTCTTTAAAAAGGGGTGTTGGATTGTTCATTGGAGTAGATTTGGTGCAAGATCAAGAGAAAAGATCCCCTGCTACTGAAGAAGCAGCCATCATCATAACAAGGTATACATGGCTTCCCCATCTCTAATCAACACTAATTTGTTGTGTCCTCCTCACTTTTTCCAAATTTCTTGTATGTTCAGAGTTGGTCATTTGAATATTACAAGTGGAGATATGTGATAACTGGTGGGTGGAAGCAGGAGCCTCTAAGCCAGGCCTCCTCAAACTCTGCCCTCCAGATGTTTTGAGACTACAATTCCCATCATCCCTGACCACTGGTCCTGTTAGCTAGGGATCATGGGAGTTGTAGGCCAAAAACATCTGGAGGGCCAAGTTTGAGGAAGCCTGCTCTAAGACATTCCTCCCGCCCCATCCCCTTGATGCTGATGTTTTCCAACAGGTGCCCAGTTGGGCATGGCGGTGGGTGATGCTCCTCCAATACCTGTAGGTCTGTGGCAGGATGTAGTTTCCTCAGCCAAGAATCATGTGCGCCAGGCCCCCCACGCAGGTTCTCCCATAAGGGTGCCCAGTGGAGGTCTCCCCCCATTCTCCCCCATAAAGGGCAGGTAGCCAGAGGCAAGCTTAAAGCACCAGGGGACTGGCTGGTGGAGTGAAGGAGGTGCAGCAGCAACAGTCACCAAAAGAAAAAATGTGCTTGCCAAGATCCACCCTCCTGTGCCGTTGCGGCTCAGCCAGCCATCCGGAGCACGCAGCTGCCCATGGCTGGCTGCTGGCCTTGCAATGGCGGCAGCAGGAGCATGATCACCCAGCAACAGGCAAAAGCCTCTGCCGCCCCTTCGCATTATGCTCCTTCTCTTCCCCACCCCACAAACTGAGCCTGGCCCATCCTGCCAGAGCAGCTCCCTCTCCCTCACAGCTGTGCTCCACCCGACGTTACAGCAGGGCACCCATGCGGGAAAATGCATAGCCCCACAAGCAAGAAGGGAAGGGAGAGTGTGCAGTCATTTCCTAACCTTGCCCTGTGACATGCTCAGCTTTCCCTCTCTGCCCTTGTCACACAGGATCAGTTCCTCCTACCCAAATATCTGGCAAATATGTCCATTCATAATTATATTTATTAATCTATGTGGGTTTTTTTCTAGAAAAAATGGTGCTGGTACTGTATACCAGTGTACCCCGCCAAAAAAACCCACTGGTAATGACTTACTTGGGCCCATTAACTTCAGTGGGTCTGCTCTATTTGGATAGAGCTCAGAGTGTGCAAAAAGCCACTAGCTCTGGGGCCCAATTCTAGTCCACTTCATGGAGCAGGAAGAAAATCCCCTTTGCTGGTAGTGTTGATAAGCTCTTTGTAGCTACTGATAGCTTACAGTGGTGCTTTTGGTGGAGACTGTATACTGTGGCAGTGATAGAATTAGCTGACAAGAGATTTTACCACTAGTTACTTCAATTAGCCATTTTTTCCTTTAAAAAAAATCTAGATTAAAGGAAGAATTCATTATGTTGGCTACAGATGGTCCAGGCAGAAATGTGCTTAAGTTCAAGCCACCACTCTGTTTCAATGCAGAAGATGCAAAACTGGTTGCGGACAAACTTGATAAAATATTAACAGGTAAGGAAGGAAAGTATGCTGAGAAACAAATCCTGCACCTACACAGAACAAGATTTGCATTGCTGAATGATGTAAAGTGTGTTTTACATGTTGGTTGCCTGTTATTCTTTGCAACTCAAGCGGGGGGGAGGGGGCTAGGCATTGATTTTTAAGGCCCATGGAAAGAAATCAATTCTGTACTATATGCATGTGCACCGAGTCCCCAACACCTTCCCCACTGTAATGACTTCTTTCAGTATGCCATTCATGACATGCAAGTCTTCTCATACAGCTACCTTTCTCAAAGAAGGGGATTGAGGATGAGCACATATTGAAACACTGTCAGCCATGCCCCTTTCCATGTGGAAACCCTTCCTTTGTTTTGGTTGTGATTTTGAGATGTAGCTACATTTATTCTATATTCTGTTCTGCCCATTCCACCTGAATTCTGATGCAAGGAAGACAAAGAACTGCCAACAGAAACCCAATTGGACACTAAAAGCAAGGGGCACACTATTCTGAGCCTAGCTCAGGAGCCAAAGGAATAGAGGAACAGCATGCAGTGGGTGGGGGAAGAAGATGTCAAAGAATAAACTTTAGCACCTTCAGGAATGGGAATAAAATTTGTATTGCTGGAAGAAAAACCAGTAATATTAGTCTTTGCTACAGGGAGATGTAGAATCATCATCTAATTAATACTGTTGAATATTCTACAGAGTTAGAGAAAAGAGAAGCTTAGAGAAAGTTCACTTCCACTACCTTCATATGGTAAGTATTCAGGTAATCTGATGATAAAAAAGAGTCAAATACTCCATGAAGGAATCCATTCAATTCATTAATCTAAATACACAATGAATGTACACAATTATATCCTAGCAATGTATAATCTACAATAAGCATATTACAAAGTATTAAGGAAACTTTCACTGAGCTTTGAAATGTGGATATTTAATTCTTTCATTCAATCTCTTACAGGTTACAGACATGGTGTGGAATTCTACCATGTTTCTAATATATTTTACTTAAGCTACAATACCAAAAATGCTACCTTTTCCCAACTACAATTATTAAATTTATTGTATTTGTTGTAATACTGATAGTACAGAAGTTCAAAGCTCTACAGGTGTTATCTGTTGATCCAACGCTTCATGCAGTGGGGTAAAAATCAATTGATTTATCCAGAAAACAAACTGCTTTATTGGTTACAGAACCTAAACCACAACTTACACTCATTTCTGTTTATATTATAAAATTAGCACCTTCCAGTCATTTGTGGGCATGTTTTCTTCCTTCCTAACAATAAAGTAAGCAACAGTTAAAGTTAGCAAACCTTATACCTAAACATACCAACATTTAAATTATGCGGCAATCTTTTCTAAGTTTTGTAGGGATGAGCATTTCAGAGAAAAAATATTTTTTACAAATGTTTTCAACAACAATTTTACATGGAAAGTGTTTACCTACCATCAAATCCATGTTATATTTTTCATTCAGGATCAAAGGGAAGTACTAAAGAACTATTAAAACAGATAGCAGATTTGGCTATGCTAATAAAAAATAACAGCTTACTCTTTTTAAAATAAAGGTTTACTTTTAGAGGACATAGATTTAGGAACTACCCACCTACATTATTTAGAACTACGGTAATTTGCTGGTTGAAATTTTACTGTGTCCCTATCAGCAGTGACCTTATTTCGTAGTATCTCTCCAGACTGCTGGCTCCTAGTGCTACAGGTATGGAAGGACAATTTTGAGCATGCCTTTTAGATTTTCTTTAGATGCAGTTACACAAATTTCCATCTTTAAAAAGAATACGCTGAAAAGTGTTTTAAAATTCAACTTGCTATCGTTTAACCTGCACTAATACAATAAAATGGTGCTGACCAGAACCACAGCAGTAAACATGCCAAAGCACAGATGCATGGCAACAAGTTCACATTCCCAATGTGTCAAGACCATGTCCCTCGCTCAAAAAAGGCAAAAGCTACACCAAGCCACACATGGATCTGCACTACTGTTCCATTCTTTGCACATGAAAACATAGGAGGAAAAAACCACAGGATGCCAACAATTTGACATCATTTAACCCCATAAGAACTCAGTGAATGGAAGAGTATGGAACAATCCATAATTGCATGATGCAGAGAGCAGAACTGCCCCCCACCACATGGGAGGTTAAGTGGAAGAAGATAACACCAGAGCAGTGCCTCATGATAGTTGAGACAACCAGCTTTTGGGTCAGTAGGGTTTGCTTATAGGAGCCTTTAACTTTTTCATGGGACAATTTAGAAATGAACAGATTACATTTAGCTATAAAAAGCCTAAATCACAGTCTTTTCTTTCAGGCTCTGTTCACTGCAACCACTCATACTTTGACAAGCAAACTATGGGGTTGAAAAGAACACAAGTAACTGGAGCTATGCTACATTCAGCAGCCATGAACTTTAATATTTAGGCCTAATTTGGTTCTCCCTAAGAGCTGCACTTTGAAAATAAAATCAGTTTACAGGTTGGTGCAGTTGTCACATGACCAACCACTTCCTTCTCATCTTAATCATAGTTGGCAACATACTTTTAAAGCCAATGTCAGAACCAAAGTTAACACTAAATATGCTCAATGGTGAAAGAGGAAGCATTTGTATTAAGAGGAAAATACAATCTCTCACAGCCTTCGCATTACCTTAATTATGATTCAGCAGCAGGCTACAGCAGCCCTATGTTGCTTTGCATTCAATACAGCATATTTTAAATACCACGAGAGTTGAGGCAGCTTAGCATACTGTAAAATGTGAAAGGGTTCTCCCTCTACAAAGTCCAGGCGATACTAGTTTATCTAATTTTTGCTAAAATAATAAAAATCGAAGGCTGCTATAAGATAGAAAGTAGAAACAAAAGTAGTACTGAAAATCCAACTTTTTAGGCATCTTTAATATTATCAGCATTTTTAGCATTAAATGCTTAAATTCTAAACAATAGTTAATAAAGCACACAAAAGCACAAAGCCAGGCAGGTTGACAGTTTTAAGTGTGGTCTGTTATTTATCAACTTGAGCATACTGGGTGGTTCAGACAGAATGCACATACTACATGAGATGCTGGAGGGTGGGGTTGTATATATAGTATTAAGCATGTTTCCCAATTTCTAAAAGCAGCTCAAGTGAGCTCAAATATACAACAAAATCAGACTTTGATGTGGCAAACATGTGTAACATTTTCTTGTGTGTGTAAATACAGCCTTGAGCCTCACACTGGTTTAAATGTCTAATTTGACAAGTAGATTCATATTCCCCTAATTCCTACTCAAGCCAATCAGATGCAGTTATCCAATAAGTCCATGCATTTGCCTGAAAGCATCTCAACACCTATTCTGATTACCATTATTTTCTTAGCTTTGCAATACATACTACTTTGAATCCATAACTGTTTAACCAAACTCGCTGATCACTCATCAATTTTAGGGTTAGAACATGTTCCAAATCTGAACCCTGAAATTTATGCACCAGCCACCATCATTTCTACTGAAATTCTAGTAGGCATTTCCCCTGAGCTACAATAGGATAGCTGGAATAATGGCACAGGATACTAGATTATGCTTTTTTATTCAAAAGCTAAGATAGCATCAATATCCATGTCATGGTGAATCAGAACACATGTAAAATACCTTACAATACATTAGATTCCAAAAAGGTACCAAAAAGTACAGTAAAATTAACACTTCCGTTAGAGGAAATGTATGACACAAAACCAATACAAAATAAAAAGGTGGAAAGTGACACTGGTTCCCTAAAATGCATCTCATTCTGTACAACTGGAATAACATAGTTCATAGTTAACTCCAAGAGGCAGTCCCTAGATGCAGAGCTGCAGCTTTAAGCAGACCATCAAAATCAGTTTCAATTTAACCTATCAATAAAATCATTAATCTTCAGCAAGGCTGAAATTTACACACCACACTGTCTAGACAACTATTATCTGTAAATATTAAACAAAGACATTTCCAGGGAGCTCTTCAGATACACATAACAGGCCATAGAAATGTATTGTAAAGTTAATTTTGGTACATAATTGTAATGTCCATCTACAGCATTGAGTACAAAACCTATGCAGTTGTTTTCTGCATTACAGCGTGCCACTGCATACCTGAATACCTTTTTGATCAATATGGCTTGTAGTTATTCTGATGACCACGTCTTGGAGCTTTCCCATAATTTGAACTGCCTTGACCTATAAACAAGAGATCAAATGCATTAAACTGCTATTAAGTTATGCTTGCATATACCTAATACATTTCTCTTTACTTACTGTAATCATAGCCCGGTCCATATCCAATATACCCATATCCTGAATAATCATAGCCTCCATAGCCATCATAACCTTCCTGATAGCCGTATCCTTGACTCCCATAACCCTGGTTCCAGTAATTGCCATAACCTGGACTCCAATTTTGACTTTGAGCTATAGAAAGGAAAACCATCCACAAAATCCCATTTTAGTATAGAGGTTTGTTTTAGAATGTGTCCATACTAACGTACTGTGCATAATACGTACCTCTTCTTCCACCTCTTCCTCGGCCACCCCCAGATCCAAACTGTTGTTGCTGATACACTTCTTTCGGTTGTGCAACCTTGATCTCACACTGGGGGGAGAAATCAAGGTTTGTATTTCAAACACTTCCTTCCAACTTTTATCTATGGTTGAAATAATGTTTTTGTTTTTTTATTTGAATAGAATTCCCACGTTATTAACATACATTAGGCTCAGAGTAGATTAAAGTTTTCATCTGAATCTCTAGCTACTGGATGGAAAGAGGCAGGACAGCAGGACTTTTAAACACTTATCTTCAGTGTGCATCTTAAAAAGACTCAAATCACTAGAATTTATAATGATTTAAAGTTGATGGCAGCCTCTCTATTTTAGTCCATTTATTCCATGCACAACTGCCCTCCAAATAACAATGCTATGCAAGTCAACCTGCTGTTCTAGGATTCTAAGCCAACAGCATGCAATTTCCCTTTAAAAGTTTTCTATCAAATGCCTCCATTCAAAACAGTCCCCTCCATGATCAGTTGGGCAACCTCCTTTGACTTGTTTGGTATGGCAAAGCACATCCTAAACAATGTAATATTCACTGTACAAAGAATATGGTGGTAAGATTATGTATTTAATCATACATACATACATAAATCTTTAATACGGTCAAGGACCAGCAAATTTAATCAATTTTTAAAATTAAGCCAGTTTGTTTTTTTCCAAAAGTCTGCTTTTACCAGTTGTCTTGGCACTTAAGGTAAGTAAAACTACAGAAAATAATACGGTAGAAGTAAAGATTACTGCCCCTTTGTCCCAGATTTCTTCCTAAAAGTCTTTCCAGAGTAATGGAAAGGCGTGCGTTTGGTACTTCTGAACAATGTGGGGTACATAAAACTGGGCAGAGGCATCTTCTTTGAGTGGAGATCCATTCACACAAAGTGTTGTTGCCTGAGTTGGGATTTCAAGAAGCTTTTCAGGAACAACGGCAATTGCAGAAGGAACATGATATAAAACTATTTTGTTAACTTTCCTTGGTTCATTTATCTTAAAATCCAATAGATGTTTTAAAAACATTGGTTTAATGTCTATAAAACTTGTAAAGGAAGTCCCAAACTCCATAAATTACACTGGTCTCTTAAATGTGATCATTCTATCTTAAGGTTTTACATCTGTGGCTAAAAACCATTAATAAGATTTTTGGCTTCTACTAGACACAGGAACTAGCAAGATAGGTGCTAGATCAGGCATAGGCAAACTCGGCCCTCCAGATGTTTTGGAACTACAACTCCCATCATCCCTGACCACTGGTCTCATTAGCTAGGGATGATAGGAGTTGTAGTTCCAAAATATCTGGAGGGCCGAGTTTGCCTATGACTGTGCTAGATATTGGAAATGCTATCCAGCATAACATAAATCAAAAAGTCCTGTGCTATTATATGCTCTGACTTCCCTCCCTACAGGCTCAATTGAGTTACTTTCACACTGCACTTATACCAACAAACTATGGTTTGTATGAACTCTGCAAATCAAGATCAAACATTAATAATGATAGTCTAAAGGGGTCACACAACCTATAGCAGCACTAATTAAATAAAAATAAAATCACCATCTATATTTATACCTACTCTTAACTACCAAAAGGAATTACTGAAAAAATCTTGTCCTCACTCAGGGCACCGTATTACCAAAGTGTCCCCCTATATGACCGTTTGAAATGGAACATCCAACTTGTTTCCATGGAAGCTGTTCGGAAGGAAGAAAGATGTTCCTTGAAGTGTACAGGGATGGAGTATTTGCAATCGTTATTTGATGTTACATCTGATCCACCTTGCTAACAAAGATCATTTGTGGAAACCATATGGATGTCCTTCCACTATTTTATGTCCTTCAACTACTCAAGCAATGTGGCATTTCCCCAATGGACACTACCAACTAAAATCAGTATTGCCATTTTATTTTCTGTAACCTAGAGAAGAATAATTAAGTAACTACCAGCTCTTGTTTCTGGAAACACTGGACTCTGAAAACTTTCAAATAAGTGCTTGTAGTATTGCAGCCTTAAACTTTCAAGTGAGTGATCTTACAATGGTTCCTTAAATGTGTACAGATTGCATGTAATTCTTTGGCTGTAAGATGTAATTCTATTGTGCAGATGGCATGGGGGCTGCATGAGCAAAAGACTGTAGGCATTATTACGTTCCAAACCTATGTGCTCAGTTCAGTCACTATGTACCATGCACAAAGACCCTAATAGAATAGAACAGCCTTGTTTTCTTCATCCAGCTGTAACACATGGTGTGTGCAGGGATCATCCCAGGCCTTTACACAAACTGGTGTATGTATGTGTGTACTTCCCATCTACTGGGATACTTGTGTGAAAGGGAGGAGAAAAAGAAAAACAAACTTGTATGTCTTATAATGATCCTACATATACAAAAGTAGATTAGATCAACCACAATCAGGTTTCCATTGTTATGGGACCCAGTTAATAGGCAATGCATGGTTGTTGAGGAAATATTAACATGGAAAGCTTGATTTAAAACAAACTCTTTCTTGATTATTTACATTAAGTATTTAAATTACCTAGACTTGTGTATTTTTTATTTATTTTATTTATTGAATTTATATTCCGCCCTATACCCAGAGGTAGTATTTTAGAACAAGAGTGTCTTCAGCTCTGAACAAACGAACTATAAATGCTATGCAGTGGTAAATCTTTTCCAACTGTATTTTCACATAAACACAAATTAACCACAACATCAACTGCTCCTAAAAAATAAAAAAATCTTAAAAGTTAGTTCATTAAAACATGAATACCCACCTTGCTACCACTGACATTGTGGAATTTTTTCTCCAAAATCTTTTTCACTGGATCTTCTTCTTTAAAGGTGATGAACACAAACCCCCTTCTTTTATTGGTCTTTGGATCCATTGGTAGTTCAATTGCCTCAATCTGATGAAACATAATAATTTCCATTCAAAGTTCCATAAATTAATACACTGCATTACTGTACCTTTTAACCCCATCCTGCAAGTCTCAGATTTCAGTGTACTATTGCCCAATGTTAAAATAAGTTGAATTCAACGGTTAAGTTCTAAGATTTTATTGGAAGAAAACAACAACTGGGTCTCATAAGCAAATGGTTAGTGATTTATGAAACTATAATGGGGGGAGGCCTTTGGTATACTGACTTGTCCCTCAGACTGAACAGTGTTTATCAGGAAAAGTTTCAAGTTCCTAAAAAGCACTATCATTTAAGACGGTATCAGTCAGTGTCAGATCTAGATACTACAGTATGCAGTGATACATGGTTTTATGTAGGACTATCAGGACATTTCCATTTCCCATATTTTTTCCAACTATGGATTGGTTGAAAGACTGGCATATCAGGTGCATGAATGTGTATGTAGCATGTAGCAGTCAATATGACTCTAGAGCCCAAAGTACTGTATACCCCATATTTCTAATTATGTAATTCTGAATCTGAAATTCTTATGTGAGAACAGGATGTTGGACTATGTGGGCCTTTGGTCAGTTTCAACATAATTCTTATTTTCTTAGTTCCTATTCTATTTAAACTCTTCCCCTGATTACACACCTCTCCAAACTCTCCAAAATATTCTCTGATTTTGTCTTCTGCTGCTTCTGGGTTAAGTCCACCAACAAATATTTTCTTCACAGGATCCTTTTTCATTGCCATTGCCTTTTTAGGATCAATCACTCGGCCATCCAATTTATGTTCTTTCTGTTCCAAAACCTACAAAGTAGTTTAATAAATCAGGATGAAACTGGCAAGATATACAAAAGTATTAAAATGTTAGGGTTTAAATCCTTTCAACTCACTTTGTCAACACTTGCTGCCTCTTTGAACAGAATGAATCCAAAACCTCTTGATCTGCCTGTGTTAGGATCCATCTTTATTGTGCAGTCAGTCACTTCACCAAATTTTGTAAAGTAGTCTTTCAAGTCTTTTTTGCTTGTATCCCAACTGAGACCACCAACAAACATTTTCCTGAAATGTTTAAATGTTAACTTTAATGCAGCAGCAAAATGGTATAGCCTAAGGTGCTTACAATTACGAAAGTCAGTATCTTATCTTAACATGCAACATAAACAGGCAACTGCTGTCATCAATTTCCTTTAAACTGTGACATTCAATCTCACTTCCCAAATATGCATTTAGATTTAACTACCAGAAAATAAGTACAAAGTATTATATTAGTTCAATTTCCTCCCAAATCAGTCTATTTCAGGTTTCAGCTATCTGTAACAAAAACTAAATACAAGGTTAAAATATTATGCACACTACACATTGATATTATAAGTGAAAAAAATTATTGCAACTCATATTGAAATTTCTGGTCTCATCAGAACAGGTATAAATGAATACCTGTTTTACTTTCTATGATTATTCTCTATTGCTCATATACTTTAGAAACTTATGAACATCCTGCATACTCCTCTGACATTTCAAAAATCAAGCATGTAAAAGAAGCATACCAAATTTGCGCATCATAACCTTTTTATGTTGATTTGAATGTCTTATGTTACTGATACAACAGAAATAAGACTCAGCAATTTCATTAAGCCACATACTGGGAATCACTACTGACAACACATTTCTTAACCGTTCCTAAGATGTGTCTGGTCATAGGAGTGTCACTCAAACAGGTTAGTCCCAAATGGTTAATAAAATGAAAATAAATAAAAAGCATAGTCTTACAAAGTTAAAAATGTATCAACTGACTGTTTACAGTCAGTGTTTATTCTACAGTTCAGGTAAAAGAGACCATGTGAAATTCTATTTAGCATATGCTAAGCAGTCTGGAATATTGTTTACTTTTATCATAAAATTGTGTTCTATTCCTAAAGAGAGAAAGTGTGTTACCTACCAGCAGCAAAAAGTACTATGTTGCTTTTTTAAAGCATAAATGTTTGTAAGCAACCTAACTTTTATCAAGTTTATAAAAAAAACCAAGATTAATATAGAAACTGCTTAGTTGTTTAATCAAGTTTTATTTATACATTCACTGCTCCTGTTTCACAAAAAAAGTTGCCCATTTAAGTATGAAAGCTTCAGAAGCATCTTCATTGCTGCAAAGCTAATAAAATAGCATGAAACCAAGTCAAGGGGGTTTAGTTTGCCCAATTGCTTTTTAGGAGTGTCTCTCAACTGAAATCGCTAACGAAGCATTAAAAAAATGGGGTTGGGGGCCACGGGGCAGAACTGAAGGTCAAGTGTGGTTCAAGAGTAGAAGGCAAACTGCTCGGTTTCACTTCAAGGAGGCTACTTTTTAAGATATCAAACTTCCTAAACAGGAACGCCCCTATAGAAAGTGTCCCGCGCTTCACCAAACTACCGTCGACTTCCGTCAAGTGGCAAGAGGAAACGAGTCAGTGTATTTGAGGAAAGCACGCAAGCAGGCGGGGGAGAAGGGGGCGGGGGAGATGAGATATCTCTTCAAATTTTGTAGATCTGCAACCCTATTACGCGGTCCCTACACACCGCTAAGAGATCGCGCCAAAAAAAAGCGCGCAAGGAAAAACTCGCCGCAGTTTTGAAAAGCAAAAAAAAATGCGCCCAGCCCCTCCCCCACCACCACATGGCGCCAACAAAAGGCAGCTCCAGAACAAAGGAGGAGGTCCCGCCGTCGCAGCCCAGGCCCGGCTTATTGTGTGCTTCAGCCCAAAAGCAAAGCCGCGAGGGAAGCGAAGCGCCCCCCCAACCCCCCTATAGCGCAACAGCTACCCTTTGTCCCAAAAAACAATCAAACAAAAGCCTGTACAAAACAGGAAAAGGGCGCGCAGGGCTGACGCGAAGCGACGGGGCCTCGGGCCTGTTATATCCCGAGCATATTTCTACGGCCCGTCCGCCTGAAAAATGAAGGTGAAAATAAAATTAGGAAGCAGCTCTGCTCACCCCGCATCCTCCTCGTTCTTGCTGGCGTTGATCTGGTCGCCTTCGGCTCCATTCTGGCTCCCAGCGGCCTCCGCCGAAGCCTCCGACTGCCCCGCCGCCGCCTCTTCCTCCGTCGCCGCCGCTGCCTCCTCCTCTTCCTCCTCTTCTTCTTCCTCGGCTACGGCCACCGCCGCCAGCTCCTCTTCCTCCTCCTCCTCCAGCTGCTGGTCCGGCTGCTGCTCCTCATCGCCGCCGCTGGCGGAACCCTCGGCCGCTGCTGCCGCCGCCGCAGCCTCGTGCCCATTTTGGGTGGCGCCGAACTGGTGCTCCACCTCGGCCATGGTCGATGCTGCCGCTGCCTCGAACCTGCGCGAGCGACAACAACGGAAGTCCCCCGCCCTCCCGTCAGTGCGGCCTAGCAAGGGAAAGGAAGGCGCCTCTCCGGGTGCCCAAGCCGCCTCTCAACCACCCGCCTACCCCTCTCGGAGGCTCTCGGAACTCACGTTTAAAGAGCCGCTCCCCTCACGATCTCAGGCCACCCCGCGATTCGGTTCCACGAGCCCCGCGACGAGCCTCTTGCTGCCGTAGTCGTCAGCCGCTGCTCCGCCCCTCCCGCGCAGTTCCTGACGGACGAGCAGACACGGCAGTTCAGCGCTACCCGAAGGGGGAAAAGCACGTTCCCGCGCCGCCTCCTTTTATAGACTCCTCGGGGCCGCGCGGGCACCCTCCAGCAAGCCTCCCGCTCATTGGCCGAGCGCAGCAGGCACCCGCATAGAAGGGCATTTCTAATACGTCGCGGGTAGGCCCATGCGCTCTCTTCACCTCCTACTCCTAGCTCAGCGGCCTGGCCTAGGCCTGCAGCTAACCTGTGGGGATGGCGAAATAGAGGCCTCACAGTTAAAAAGGCAGAGAGCTCGAAGGAGTCCTCCCCCTTCCCCTTAAGACCACCAATTCCCGTATGGGAGGAAGCACTATTAATCTCTCAACACAAATATCCCCGAATAAGCATTAGCTGGTTGCTCTGAGGCACCGGCAGAGACCAGCCCCCACAGCCCCGAGCGGCGCCTCCCTACCGCACTTCCCCAGCAGGCCAAATTCCGCACGCTTCGCCGCCCAGAGCGGAAGGCTGAGGGAATGGAGACGCCGGCTGCTCCCGCTCTACCCCCCCCCCCGCAAGGGAGCAACGGGGATCGGAGCTGCTGCTGTCACTCCGCTGTGCTTGCTCTCTGGATATGGCCCGATGGTTGGGGTGAGGCCCACTGCAGCGCCCAGAAGCACGAGGTCACTGCTACATAACCCTCCCGATGAAAATAGGGGCGTCCCATTCCATAATGATAATTTTGCTATTTATACCCCACACATCTTACTGAGTTTGCACCAGCCACTCTGGGCAGCTTCCAACATATATAAAAACATAATAAAACATTAAACATAAAAACCCCTTCCCTATACAGGATTGCCTTCAAACGGCTCAGGGGTCAGATAATGCCATACCCTCCCAACATTTCTCACATGAAAATAGGGACATCCTAAGGATCCCACAAGGACACTTGGAGGGTCTGCTGCTAGGATGAGCCACTGCTGCTTCCTTCCCCCCCCCCCCCCATGTGGCTGTGGGGATTGAGACTCCTGCCCTGAGAACGAGAGGCGATGGGGGGCAAATGAGTGGAAGCAGCTGTCTGTGATTCTTGCAAGCCACTTGGCTGCCCAAGCAGCAGAGGTAGTTGCAACTTGGACTAGCTTTCTTTGGCCTTTTGGGTTTATATCCTGTGAAGGAATACTTTGAATAAATAGGGGTAGTGGTGTCCTGATGTGCCTTCTTTTCCCTTTCCATGCTGACAGGGCCATTCCTTTTTAAATACAGTATGTATAACCCTCGGCCAATAAAGCGAGATGAGCGCTGCCTGCAACCCCAGAGTCTGTCACGACTGGATCTAATGGTCAGGGGTCCCTTTACCTTTACCTTTTATGTGTAACTTGTACAATACATTCTGTGCCACAAAGAGGGTAGAATACCCCTAAAGGCACGCACCCTTAGGTTAACACAACCATTAATACATCCAAAGAATCGAGGAATCCAATCTCAGCACAGTTGCCTCTAAGGAGCAGAATAAAGCATATCTTTATTCTAGGAATTTCCTCTTTGCCAGCATTATCAGCTATGTCACTCTATTATCAAATGATGTTTCTCTATGTTGGGGGATGGGTGTGGCAAGACCTCCCAAATCCCTAGATTCAGTAAAAGGTGAGCAAACTGATAAATTCTTGAATTTAGCAAGTTAACTTCCTCATGAGGCCAGGTTGGTGGTGGCTAGCCATGGGTGGGCCATTGAAGAAACAATGGTGCTGATGTCCAATCACTAGTGACTAGCCCTTCAAGGAAGATAACTGAATTTATGAACCGGTTGCAGAGGGTGTGATGTCATCACAGGAAAAAGTGCCTTTTGCAGCAGGTTTTTGAAACTGAAGTTGCCAGAGTGACAGGTGGCAATAGGCTGCACCAGGAGACCAGGAGCACAGGTGCTTGGCAAGGAACTGTATGGCACCCCTTTCCCTGTCCCCTTGCGCCCTTGGCAAGGAGATGTTGACTGCCCAGAGCAGTGGAGGAATGGCCCAGGGAGTGCATGGTTGGGCAAGCAGACTCCTAGCCACTCCGAACCAGAGTGGAGTGGTGTGATTTTTGTGCTAACCTAGCCAGTCCCTAGGTATGGCCCTGCCAGGGAGCATGGCTGGTTTCTGCTGTGTACTCAAGCTTACTAAAGTTGAGGAAGCAACAAAAGACACTTGAGGTGTAATGTTCTGCACCCCTCCATTGAAGGATTCAGGTTGTAAATATGTGTAAATAAACCGTAATTCATAATACACTATATCCTCTGTTGTGTCTTAATTTTCTAAAGGAAACACAAACCCTGGTTAAGTGCCAGGATCTCTGGAATCTTGTGTACCGCTTGGCTGAGACTGAGGTAGCCTGCAACTATATATCTTGACCCAGAATGTTGGTCTTCATCGGGCTTCGGCTTCATGCAGGATCTGGCAAAATGGTTGATGAGTATCTGTACAGCTTCCTTGGAGTGCGCTGTCAAGGCTGTGTCATCTGCAAACAACATCTCTTGGATAAGGACCTGCCACACTTTCATCTTGGCATGGACACATATCAGGTTGAGCAGACCCCCGTTGCTCCTTGATTGAAAGTACACACTGTCTTCAGTCAAGCTGAAGGCATATGAGAGGACCGGGGAGAAAAATATGCCAAAGAGAGTTGAGGTGAGAACACAGCTCTGTTTCACACTGCTCTTTATAAGCAAGGCATCTGAGGATGAGCCATCATATTGGATGGTGTTGCACATGTTCTCATGGAAGAAAACGATCATCTTGTGAAGCTTAAGTGAGCGTTCTATGTCATTGAGCAATGTGAAGAGTCCTTTTGACTGAGTAGGTCAAATGTTACATATATAAAATGCTTTCACACATAACATGCTTATACCCCATATAAAACTTTTTGAAGAGCACTTGGGCTCCGCTTTGTAAATAAATAAATAAATAAATAAATAATTATTATTCTGCCTCAGAAAAGCCATTCTTTTTTTTTCCACAAAAATTTATTGGGTTTTACAATTTATAAGCATATAACATACATAGTGGTTAAATTTTTATACTTCCCCCCTCTCACCGTGGGAAGCCAAGATCCATCCCCCCCTCTCACAGGGGTGCACATATTCATTATACATTTAACCTTACTATTATTTTTACTGACATTGCTTAGGCCTGGCCCCATTCCGTGGGCCAGATTCTATCTTTCGCCATTACATATTTCCGTTGACTTCCTCAAGTCCCCCTCTGTTGAATTCATTTTAAATCCTCTTTAACAGATTGATGCATCTATTTTTATAACATCCTAAAAACAAAATACAAATAAATTTAATTATTAATCCTAATTTTACACCTGAGCCTATAAGTACTTCTGCTCCTTCCCTAAAGTCTTATCATCTGTACTCTAAAGTATACTCATTTTTATCCTTTTTCCAATTGAAACTTCTCCCCTCCTCCCATTGGTTTCAGAGTTTTTCAGCCCTATTTTATTTTCTTTAATAATCATTTTATATTAATCACCATTAATAATCCCTATGCCAGACGCCGTTTCCATATATCATCCTCCTTATAGCCAGAAAATTAGTCCAGTTCAAATATAAATCTTACTCAACCCATACCCACCCTTTCTGGAACCCATCCCCACTGTTTTTCCTGCCCCAAAGGGCCTTGTCTCTCCTTTCTTTGCAGTTTTGCCTTTCTCTTCTTGCTTTTCTTTCTTTGGACCAATCATACTGCATATGTCAAAGTTCTTTCTTTTTGGGATCTCCTAATTGCTGTTCCCTTTTTCTTCACAAGTCCATTTTCTCTCTCCTTTTTCATATGTTTCTTTTCAGTTGTAGCATTCTTAGTCCCAATTCCATCCGATTTGGCCCTTCTCTTATGATTTTTGCGTTTCTTTTCAACAGATCCAACTTTTTTCTCGGCTGTATGCTTCTGTCTACTGGGTGATGGTTCTTTTAATTTACAGTCTATGGTGTATACTCCTTCCTTTCCCAGCAATTCCACCTCCTGTACATCTGGCGTAGTGCAGTGTTTGTTCAAAAAGTTGTTTAGTCTTTGATTTGGTGTTCCAAGCGTCTCATAGATTTCCTGCACTAGGGCTAATATTTTCATGTCCCGCTCAGACAGCTGCTCCGCCATTTCAAGGTCATTCTTATCCCCGCTTATTTTTCTCACCCCTCATAGTGTGCCCTGTTCTCCTTTCCTGCTCTTATTTCCTTCAGTCAGCCTAACATCTTTCTCATAACACATTGTCTCCACAAAGCCAAAAACTACGCAGGACTCCAGGTTCTATTGATTTAAGGGTACCTCTGCTACAAACAGCATCGGCAGCCATCAACTCAGCAAGGCATTCCTGTTTCCCACTTTTTCACAGGTAGGTGTCCTGCTGTGAGCAAATCTATATTTGCTGTAGAACTGGTAAGGAAGCAAAGAACAATGGGCATGAAGAATGTGGGTATGCAAAGAATAGCACTTCAAAGAAATATTCCTTTAAGACTATTCTGAAATATGTGAATGTTAGTGCAAGGCAAGCTCATTCAGTTAAACTGCCTGTTAGCTTCAAGCTATTTTTTATTTAAAAAAAACTGTCAAATTATAACTGAGGTTACCGGTAGCTGGCTAGGGAAGAGGTGAATGGTTCTTTAGTGATACCAGTTTTGGGGAAAGGGACAAAATGTTTTCACCTGGCTGCAGTGGCGTTACATTCTCTCCAAAAATAAATGTCTCCCTGTGACTTTTATAGCCAAAATTAAAATTGAGCTTCAGATTGTGACAAATACTTTGCCAGTAGTATGCAATATGTCAATACTTGTTTTTATGGAGAAAATCTGTGGCTAACGGGACAATAAATAACTTACTAGGAAATAAGTTCCACTGAAATCAGTATCACTTACTGCTGAGTAAACATAATTTGGAATAGTCTATAACACAATGGAATACATGGTATGCAGTTAACTGCTTATTAGATTAGTATAAATTAAGGCATCTGACAGATCAGTACAGAACATAGATGTCCCAACCACTTCCTGTTTCTTCTGGCCGCAAGGAGGAATTGTATAAATATCCTTGTGGGCCAATTGTTAGAGGATATGCCTACTTGTAATGAGATGTACATTTAGATAATTTTCAATTGCTGGTAAGCAAGGCTACAATCCTATGCACATTTACTTGGAAGCAAGTTCAGTTGTATATTGAACTTGAGATTTACTTCTGATTAAAATTGCAAAAGCAAAAAATTCTGAAGGCTACAATCCCTCATGCACAATTACTAGGGAGTAGCTTCCCTTGATCTTTATATAAGTTACTTTCAAGTAAGTATGTATAAGTTTTGGGTTGTAACAGACAAATGACATGCTCAATATGCAGTCCTATGCCACTTACCTGTGAGTAAGCCCCATTGAACTCAGTTCTGAAGTTAGTGTGCAGCCTTTGGTTTGCTATTAAAAAAATATATCAATCCATCTTTCTAGCCTCAGCATTCTCGAAATGGCTTTCAAAGTAAAAAAACAACAGCAATCGAGTAATACCACAATATTGTAGACAATAAACACACAACACTTACAGGTAGTTAAACTAAGTAATTGTCTCCGATAAGAGGCAGTAGTGACCATCACCTTATTTGGTTTTAAAAGAGATTTAGACAAATTCATGGAGGATAAGGCTACCAGTGGCTACCAGACACAATAACTATGTTCTACCTCCACCATTAGAGACAGTAGTAGAATTCTGAATACCAGTTGCTAGAAACTGCAGAGAGATACTGTGCTCAGATCCTGCTTGTGGCTTCCCACAGACATGTTCAACACCTTGCTTGTTGGCCTGCAGGGTCCCTCAGGGTTCTGTTCTGTCCCCATACTATTTAACATTCATATGAAAGTGCTAATGACACCCAGCTCCTAAATCCAAGGAAGCTGTCTTGGTTCTAAACTGGCGTCCGACATCAGTAATGGAATGGATGATGTTGAACAAACTGCAACTTAATCCAGATACCGGTAAGACAGAAGTGCTATGGTCAGCTGGAAAGCAGAACAAGGAATCCAGCATGTGCAGATGGGTGTAACACTCACCTAAAGTCACAGGTTTATAGTTTGGGCATGCTCCTGGACTCAGGCCTGAGC
Source organism: Darevskia nairensis (assembly GCA_034642065.1). Lineage (NCBI taxonomy): Eukaryota > Metazoa > Chordata > Lepidosauria > Squamata > Lacertidae > Darevskia > Darevskia nairensis. Next base: position 11,347 of record JAWWNI010001133.1, on the reverse strand, counting down.
ATGGATAAAACATAGTAAACAGATAAAACATAATTCAGCTAGAACTATCAGCATCTGGTATTCACAACAGGATAACATACACAGCTATAAGCGAGCGATGGGACTGCAGAACATCTTCTTTGCTCTACTGAAAGGCCAGCAACTTTAGGCTCCCCCTTTCCTTGAGCTCTTTACATTCCAGCTGGCCACTACAAGAACTCTAAAAAAGCAACTGTCCATCTCGCTGACTTGTCTACTCTGACTGACAGCATCTCTCCAGGGTTTGGCGCAGGGGCTTTTTCTAGCCCCACCTGGAGATGCTGGGGATTGAATTGGGGACCTCCCTGCATGCAAGGGAGATGCTCTAAAACTGAGCTGTGGTGTTGTATAGAGTGGTCACTTATATGCAATGCCAAAAAAGAGGAAAGAATAACCAAAAAGTACAAATGAGGAACATATATTTGCATTAAAATTGCATATACAGTACTAATTTATAGTAATAGATGCAGATTTAGAAATGATTGATTTAACTATAAATACAGTACATCTCACCATTGTGAGGAAGGCTATGATTAGAGCTGTGTGCCAGGTGATCTGACAGCTCATTCTGCTGTCCCAGTGCTAACTGTAATTTTGGCCACCTCAAAAAAACAAGACACCTTCAAATAGAGGACTGCCCTCCATTTGAAGGACACATGGCCACCATAATTCTGTAACAAAAAAGTGCCTAAACTTGCTTCCCTGCTCCCAGTGTCTCCTCCCTTTTCCTTTTGCTGTCAGATTGCAAGCCTGAGAGCAGGGACTCTTATTACTAATATTATGAACAGGTAGTATTTGATGATATTTTAATTGCTTTATTGTCCCATTTTCCATGGATTTTTTTTACATGCACCACTTAGAAATGCAAATAAAATAATTAAGCCCCATATAAATGTATTGAATATTTTTAAAATGCAAACTGCTTTGGGGTCACTTGGTGATGAAAAGTGACATATAATTAATATGTTGTTCTGGCAGCCTTTTTTCAGCTGAAGAACAGGGTAAAAAAAAAACTTTAAACAGACAGAAAGAAAACAAAGCTTAGGCTGCATACACACTAGGGATAAGGATCTATGCAAGGCTTCCTCAACCTCGGCCCTCCAGATGTTTTGAGACTACAATTCCCATCATCCCTGACCACTGGTCATGCTAGCTAGGGATCATGGGAGTTGTAGGCCAAAAACATCTGGAGGGCCGCGTAGGACCCTAAAGGACTTTTTTGAAATAAATTGGAATATAACAGTGGAAAAAAGGGTCATATGGGACGCAAGCAAGGCGGTGATGAGAGGTTTCCTGATACAACAAAAGGCAATAAGGAAAAAGACTCAAAATGAGAAAAAAGAAGCCATTTTACAGCAACTTAAGGAGAAAGAAAGGAAGCTGAGAATAACGCCTAAGAATATGCAACTACAGAAAGAAATTAAATATCTACAGGCGGAATTTTCCCAGCTGACCAACCAAGAAATAGAATGGAAAGTTAAGATGATGAAACAAAAATCGTTTGAATCTGCAAATAAATGTGGCAAGTTGCTGGCGTGGCAATTAAAGAGGAGACAGAAACAAAACACAATAACAAGTTTGACAATTGATGGACGGACCGTGGAGAACCCTGTGGAGATCAGGAAAAACTTTCAGAAATTTTATAAAAAGCTGTACAAAGAAAATAATCAAAACCAAAATTTGATAGAGCAATTTCTAAATAAGAATGGACTGCATAAAATCCCGGAAGAAAGGAAGGCCTCACTCAACCACCAGATAACAGGATTAGAAATAGAAGCGGCAATTGGACAGATGAAGTTAGAAAAGGCACCTGGACCGGATGGACTCTCAGCAAAATACTACAAGGAATTAAAAGAATGGCTAATACAGCCATTGACGGAACTTTGCAATGAAATTCTTAAGGGAAGTAAAGCACCTGAATCTTGGAAAGATGCGTATATAACTCTGATACCTAAGCAGGACACTGATACAACACAGATGAAAAATTATAGACCAATCTCCCTCCTAAATGTGGATTACAAAATCTTTGCAAATATAATGGCCAATAGATTGAAGAAAGTTTTAATGGAGATTATCCACAAAGACCAAGCAGGCTTTTTGCCAGAAAGACATCTAAATGGAAATATAAGGAATATTGTGGATATTCTGGAAAAGTTGGAACTTAATAGAAATACGAAGGTAATTTTGATGTTTATAGATGCGGAAAAGGCCTTTGATAATATTTCTTGGAGTTTTATGAAGAAAAACTTTGAAAAAATGGAGGTGGGAGGGTTTTTTTTGAATGGATTGGAAGCAATATATACTGAGCAAAGAGCAAAGGTAATTGTGAATAATGTTGTATCAGAAGACATTAAGATTGAAAAAGGAACAAGGCAAGGGTGCCCACTCTCCCCACTATTGTTTATAACGGTCCTGGAGGTCCTTTTGAATATGATTAGAAAAGACAATGACATTAAAGGTGTGGGAGTAGGGGCCAGAGAATATAAACTTAAAGCCTTTGCAGACGATTTAGTGTTGACCCTTCAGGAGCCTGATTCCAGTGCGGTAAAAGCACTGGACATAATACAAGACTTTGGGCAAGTAGCCGGTTTTAAATTAAATAAAGCCAAGACTAAAGTTCTTGGGAAAAACCTGACACGAGAAGAAAAGGAAAATATCGAGGCGAAAACAGGACTTGTATTTGTTAAGAAAGTTAAATATCTAGGTGTGAATATGACTTCAAAAAATTCGAACTTATATAAGAATAATTATGAAAAAGTCTGGTCTGAAATTAAGAGAGACATGGAAATCTGGAATAGATTGAAATTGTCCCTTATGGGCCGAATAGCAGTAATTAAGATGAATGTATTGCCTAAATTATTATTTCTCTTCCAGTCATTACCGATTATTGATAAAATGGAGCCTTTCAAAAGCTGGCAGAAGGACATATCTAAATTTGTTTGGCAGGGAAAAAAACCCAGAATTAAATATAAGATATTAACTGATGATAAGAAAAGAGGAGGTTTTTCCCTGCCAGAACTGAACGTGTATTTTGAAGCTGCAGCCTTCTGCTGGCTGAAGGAATGGTTCCTTTTAGAAAATACTGATGTGCTAGACTTGGAAGGATGCGACAATGTGTTTGGATGGCATGCATATTTATGGTATGACAAAGTTAAGGCCAATAGGGGCTTTAAGCAGCATTTGATCAGGAAAGCATTGTTTAGAGTATGGTTGAAATATAAAGACCTGCTCGAAAAGAAAACTCCCAGATGGATATCACCATTAGAAGCTAAGGCAGATAAAAGGTTTAACAGGACTGGAAATTGGCCTAGATATATGGACATTCTTATACAAGAAGGAGAAACTGTCAGGTTGAAACCCTACGAACAATTGAAAGATAAGGTGGGGAACTGGTTGCAGTACCATCAGATCAATGAGATTTATAAGATGGACAAAAAACTTGGCTTTCAGATGGAAAAGTCGAAATTGGAGACGGAGTTATTAGAGCCAAAGACTAAAAACTTATCCAGAATGTATCAATTGTTGCTGGAATGGCATACACAGGATGAATTTGTAAAATCAGCAATGATAGAGTGGGCTAGAGATAATAGGACACAATATTATGATGGCAGACTGGGAAAGACTCTGGAGGAAAGGTATTAATTTCACTGCTTGTACTTTGTTGAAAGAGAATATAATGAAAATGATTTATAGATGGTATTTGACCCCAGTCAAGCTAGCTAAAATCTATCATTTGCATGACAAGAAATGCTGGAAGTGTGGAACTGCAGATGGAACTTTTTATCATATGTGGTGGACCTGCCCAAGGACGAAGGCCTTCTGGGAAATGATTTATAATGAAATTAAAAAAGTGTTGAAGAACACATTTATTAAAAAACCAGAGGCATTCCTACTTGGAATGGTCAACCACGAAATACCTAAGGAAGACCACACTTTCTTCATGTATGCCACAACAGCAGCAAGAATCTTGTTTGCTAAATATTGGAAAACTAATGACTTACCAAAGTTAGAGGAATGGCAGATGAAGATGATGGAATATATGGAACTTGCCGAGCTGTCCGCGAGACTCCGAGACCAGAGGGAAGAGGCGGTGGAAGAAGAATGGAAGAAGTTCAAGAAGTATGTTAATAAGTGTTGTAAAATTAGTAATTAGATAAATTTGAAGTCAGAAGTTATTATTACAGTTGATTATAAGATATGAGATTTTGGGAAGTACGATTGTTAAATTTAGATTAAGATAGAATATTAGTTTAAGTTAAGGAATTAATTAAATAAGAATAAGATTGGTGATATTGGAGATAATAGAAGTAATAGAAAGATAATGATAAGTATCTGTTAAGTTGTAGATATATGGAATAAGAAACGCGGTGGAGGGAGGTGGGGGAAGTCCACCCAACAAGTAATGAAAGAAGGTGGTGATAAAATGCTAGAATTATTGTGTGTGTTGTGAGGTTTTGTTTTATGTGTTGTTTGTTTGTTATTTGATGTTTATGATAAGGTCTGATGAAATGTGATGAAATGTTTGTTTTATGTGTTAAAAAGCCTAATAAAAATTATTTAAAAAAAAAAAAAAAAAAAAAAAAACATCTGGAGGGCCGAGGTTGAGGAAGCCTGATCTATGCTCTCATTGTTTATAAAGTGCATGGACTATTGTTGCTGCAGCTGTTAGGATCCTGAGGAACTGCCTTATACCGCATCAGACCATTGGGTCCATCTAGCTCAGTACTGTATTGTCTACATTGAAAGGCAGCAGCTCTCCAGGGTCTGATGCCAGGGATTTGTCTCAGCAGCCCTAATTGGACTGAAAAGCAAGGGCCTTGTGCATACCAATGTTGCAGTTACCTATTTCATTATTATTTCACAAAAATTATATACTGATTGATTGTAGAAAAAACACACCTGAAAGTGGTTTACAAAAAAATTATCACTACAACCATAATTTAAAACATGCAGAAAGCAATAGAATGGGCTAAAACAAATTAAAACCCATACAAATTTGCTAAACATCTGTGCAAACTTGTCTAAAGAACAATGGCTTCGGAAAAGAACACAGTGGGAAAACCCTGCCTGATATCAACAGGCAGGGAGTTCCAAAGTGCCGGTGCCCCCACGCTGAGCGATCGAGTTCTTACAAACGCGGCCGTACTAAGCAGATACAGTACTGATCCCACTCGCCCAGACCTTCCATCCGTTACTGCCGCCCGCCCGTCGGCCCGTCGCAACAACCACATTTGCCTACCAAAGGAGAACGACGGAAACTGGCCTTGTCGGCCGCCGTAGGGGCCGGCTTTAACTTCGGTTTCTTCTGTTGCCCGGCAACCGTGCCTGGGGTTCCTTGGGCTAATCAGTCAGCGCGTAGAGGGGACTCCTCGCGGGTCGGAGTGACGTCTGCGTGGAGGAGGAGGAGGAGGGACTCTGGGACCTCATAACGGGGTGAGATCATCCAGCTTGCTCATTTTGGCCCTCGGGGCAGGGTGACCAGAGAAGGGGCGGGTTGCTACGCAGCTTGGAGGAGCAACGATGGGCGAGACAACCACTAGGGGAAGAGGGGACAAAGGAGAGAGAGAGAGAGAGAGAGAGAGATTCTTGCGCACCGTAACCGAGAAGTAGCCGCTCTCTCCGCCCAATATAGAAGGATTTATTTCCAAGTGAGCATGCATAGGATTGGGTCTGCATGCTGCATCCACAATGGGCATATTATGCACTCTTATGCACAGAGGCGAGTCAGATTGCAAGTTATCTGCAGGTGACCCTTTTTGCAGCTCTGTCACTCGGCGAGGGTAGCTGGGTGATCTCTGGCTGTTAAGCAGCTGCTCACAAAACCATTAAAAGAGCGGCAGCGTTGAGGCAGGAGCCCCAGACCTACTTCGCTGGGATTGAGCAGGGCTTATTTCCAAGTAAATATAATAATAATAATAATAATAATAATAATAATAATAATAATAATAATAATAATTTATTTATACCCCGCCCATCTGGCTGGGTTTCCCCAGCCACTCTGAGTGGCTTCCAACAGAATATTAAAATACAATAGTCTATTAAACATTAAAAGCTTCCCTAAACAGGGCTGCCTTCAGATGTCTTCTAAAAGTCAGGTAGTTGTTTTTCTCTTTGACATCTGGTGGGAGGGCGTTCCACAGGACGGCTGCCACTACCGAGAAGGCCCTCTGCCTGGTTCCCTGTAACCTCGCAGCGAGGGAACCGCCAGAAGGCCCTCGGCACTGGAGTGTCCGGGCAGAATGATGGGGGTGGAGACGCTCCTTCAGGTATACTGGACCGAGGCCGTTTAGGGCTTTAAATGCACACGTAGAATTCAGGTTGTGTGTTCAGACAGGTTGGCGGAGGAGAATGTAATCTTGGGAGTGCTGTAATTGCCCTGAAGTGGCCAGATGAATATTAATTCACCCTCCTGACAAGAGAGTAAAATGTAGTGGCCGTAACACATGTTATCATTTCAGTGAGAGAAGAGGACTTGGATTTTAACTGCCAAGATGCAGGCGTTAATGCCCGACCCTCAGATTTACGTTGAAAGAACCCTGGCAATCATTAAACCAGATATAATCAACAAAGAAGAAGAAATAGAAGATATCATTCTCAGATCTGGATTCACCATTGTTCAGGTAACCTGAAAAGAACGTTTTACGTAGTCAACTGCAAACTGAAGTGTATTTAAAATTAGCAAATCGTGTAATTACAAGGTCCTTGCCCTGATTTAAAATTATGCTTTTGATCTGCTAGTCATACCAAGCAGTCTCTATAATCTCTATAATAAACACATATTTTTGTGTTCAGGTAAAACACTGTATAGAATATGCTTTTGTTTATTTGTTTATTCATATTATGTATTTATATCTTGCCTTCCAGGATATAACTTTTGTAGGTGACTTATAAGTAACATCAGTGAAAATGCATTAATACAATCACAATGAAAATATCAAAAGTCAGGATCCTTCCTGGTTTTCTCCGCTACCTTCAGAGTTTTATGGTTTCTTCAAGGCAGTGACTTAAACAAAATGGTCAGACATCACAAACAGGTCATAGGCATCAGTTCTTTTTTTAACATTGGATTTTCTGTAGAAATGATGAAACAAAATTAAATAGGTGTGAGTGTGCAAGATATGGGCTAGGACTTTGATACCACAGACATTGTGTAGATGCAGCAAAAAACTTGCATGCACCAGCAGTACCTATCCCACAATAAGCACCTGTCTAGAAGCAACCTCCATGTCAAATTAACATGCTTCTGTCTAACAGTACTCAAAATAAACTCAAAATAGGTAAACACCAGTTCAGACTCATTATACGCCATCATTCACACACCATCATAACAGATATTTTTGTTGTTCAAATGTGTTGGCAGATGTTTGCTGTTGGCTAAGACTGCTAAAACTTAATGCTGCTTCCATAACCATGCCAATTTAGCGTTTAGGGAAAGTACTGTATTGCAATAACAAACTAATGTTTGAAACTGGCCACTTGATGTCACTGTTGCACAGCTATATTCTCGTTTTAAGGCGGGGAAACATGTACCGGTAGTTTCAGTTTTGCAAACAAGTGGTTAATCATTGTTCTTCCCAAAATATTTCTTCTCGGTATAATATATTTCACTTGTTATACTAGCACAAAATTTGAACAGTAATATGCTTTATTACAAAGAAAAGAAAACTTACCATGATCCAAGAGAGCTGAGTTGAATTAATATGTTTGATTTGTATCAGATAATGTGAATATTGAGAATGGATTGACCCTTTCTGTAGAAAATCTGATGTTGGCAAAAACTCCAGCCACAACTGCTTACAGGTCCTCCTATGATCTCAGATGAGACATTAGAAGCTGCCTTATGACAAGTTAGACCACTGGTCCACTTAGCTCAGAATTTTCAACACCGAGTGACAGTGGTTCTCCAGGGTTTCAGTCATGAGTGTCTTTTTTAACCCTACCTGGAGATGCAAGGACTGAACCTTGCACTTTCACTGCGGAAAGCAGGTGCTCTATCTTTTAGAGGAAAAAGAAAGAGATCTGGGTATCATCATTCATCAACTTACTGGTGGCATCGGACTCCATATTTCCAAACAGGCTTACTAAATTGCCTCATTTTGGCTTGATTTACACCGGCACCATGTGGCTTAGCTGCTTAGAAGTGTGAAGTAGGTCCACAAATGCTTGAAAAAGAGAATTTGTGGTGATGCGATAAAATACCGGTAGGAAAATTGCCACAACCATGTAGGGAGCTGCTTCACAGAAATTGCTTTTCATGTGGAACAGCTTGTGTGGTTCAGGCCAAACGTAGTAAACATGAAAGGGAACCATGCAAGGATATGGCAGGGGAGAGGTGGGAATAATCCAGTCCTGCTGCCAAGGTCACCAGCACCCCGTGATCAACATCAATAGTATTAAAAGCCCAAAACTGGCTCATCAGTAATTCCTCCATTGAACTCCAGGTGGCGTCCATTGATCAAGATCTCAAGCACAGTCTTGTCTGCATTTTATTTTCCTCCCTTCACTTTTGAGCCTAGGGCAGGTATCAGGCTGTACTGTTGAAGTATTGGGAAAGCAGGGCCTTTTGCTGCCTAGGGTAAGGACAAGCTGAATCTTACTTTCACAATTATGAAGGGATAGCATTTTCCCCAGCACTTCAGGCTAGTTTAGGGGGGCCATGCAGCAAGTTGCATAGCATACGCATCTCTGTCAGAGGGGAATGGCTTGGGGTGAGGGAGCTTAGGATGAACAGCCAGGAGGCTATTGCTTCCCCTCATGTTGCCTGAGGTTGTCTCCTCACTTGTAGGCCTGGCTCTGGAAAAGAGATTGCTGGAAAATAAAGACCAATGCTTGCCGCCATTCGTCTGTCTTGAGAGTGCACCTCCACAGTTGAAATCAAACTGCTGCGTTAGGAGCATCCAAGTGACCTTCCTGGGGTGCCTGCCTGCGGAGCGTGTATGGAGGTCCTGGGCTGCCCATACAAGACCCCCTCTCGGCCTTGCTGCTGTAGTCCAAAAGAAAGCAGAGCAATATGTTTGGCACCAGCTTGGCTGCAGGAATTGCCGGAAGAAGACATACAAGGCACCATCTCACCATCTTAGAGTCTCCACTCTGGATTTCTCCCAAAGATATAGCGAAAGGCAGCAGAGGTTTAGAATAAGAGTTTTCCTTTTCCTAGATGGGCTACCTTACCAGGTTGACGAGCCCCATCTGCCCCTCACTTCCCTGTACAGCATGTGCAGAATTTGCCTTCTTTATCGTTGATCCCACCCGCTCAATCTGCCAGAGCCTGTCTTCACATGCAGGGGAAGTCCCTAACTCACCAAGGGTTTTTTGACCCATCAGTTACTCTCACATGGTTTAGCCGGCCAGTCGAAGCCATTTTCCATGATGTGGCCGCTGTCGCATGCTAACAGCTTCTGGGAGCCACAGGTAAGAGCTAAGTGCAGGGTGGGGACCAAAGGTGGACAAACTATCCCAGAAGAAACATGATGTGTCCCCCATGAAAGGTGCTACCCCTCCACTAGCACCCCATAAATCCAATACTTAAGTAATAAGATGTTCATGCTAACTGTAGTGCTTTATTATCTTGGAACATTGGTTTTAAGGAACTATTTCTCTTTCCCTCTCTTTTTTTTTAATAGAAACGAAAGCTCCAACTGAGCCCAGAGCAATGTAGTAACTTCTACGTAGAACAGTATGGAAAAATGTTCTTTCCTAACTTAACATCATATATGAGTTCTGGACCTTGTGTTGCGATGGTTCTCGCTCGGCATAATGGTATCTCATATTGGAAGGACCTGCTTGGGCCCTCAAATACCGTAGTAGCCAGGGAAAATTTTCCTGACAGGTAAAGTATTCCATTCACAGGACTTATGAACCACCTACCCCCAAATAGTCCAGCTGAATTTAATGGACTTAATATTTTCAGTGTTATAACCGTTCTTTTACAAAATGGGTATAGGGTTGTGACAGTGCAGTTCGAAATAATTCACAAGGCCAGCTTATCGCAAATTCATTTTTTAAGGTTTACAGGCAGAGCAAATCAAATTATCGGATTCCATCATGCAGTGTAACCACTGACAAACTGCCAGCGCAAACACTACTACCTCCTAACTCTGTTAGCTGCTGGGGCCATAGCCAGGGAAAAGCCCCAAAGCTCAGTAGATGCCACAAAGACGTGTCCATGGCATCCATAGCAATTCCACCAGCAGCCGCCGATCTAAACACGCCACCCAGCAAATATGCCCACCTCATCCAACACAACTGCCTCAATCAGCAACACATACATGTCTCATGTGCTTCAGGGTGACATCATAAACCAGGCACCCCTAAACTTCGGCCCTCCAGATGTTCTGGACTATAATTCCCATCATCCCTGACCACTGGTCCTGTTAGCTAGGGATCATGGGAGTTGTAGGCCAAAACATCTAGAGGGCCGCAGTTTGGGGATGCCTGCCATAAACAAATGCACATAGCCACAGCAGGATTCCAAGAGCATGGTCACCACACTCCCTGCAGCCACCCACACACCACCATTTGTGTTTGTAGCTATGCATTTGACACATGAAGGGATTATCTATCCAGGGTTTATGTGCCACTGTGCATTGATTGGCCACGGTGCTATGCTGCATCCAAGAGCACTCCCATGCTATTGTCAGGAAGGGTGGGGTCAGTTATTCCCAAATCAGGCCTCCCCGTTGTTTCCACTTCTGCCAGCCCTTTCATTGGCAAAGGATCCACCTAGTTTTGGCTGTGAATGGGGCTTTGATGTGACCAAGAACACCCCTCCCCCTGCTTGCATACCCTTTCAGGGGCATTCTGCCAGGCACTTTGGCAGCAGATGTAACCTCTGCCCATTGGGATGTCTGTACCAGGCAAATGGTTTTCTACTAGCAGAGGGAGGGGGTATTCTACAGGCATGGCTCCCCTCCATCAAGAACCTTGGTTCTACCATATCCTAGCTGCCTCTCGACTTCCAGATCAAGCATATTTAGAAAATTCAAATCCAGGCAGGTCAGCCCGACCAGTCTGTGCCACCTATACTTCTTCAATTTAGGATACATCTATAGGTTGATTCCTCTTGGAGAAAGGAACAGAGTAATAATGGAGTGAAGTAGGAGAGGCTACCTTTATGTTATATATGTGACTTACTATTTTTATGCATATTTTTTCAATTTAATAGACCAAGTTATTTTGTATATTAAAAAAACCAATTAAACATGTTAATTAGAAGTTTATTATTGTATCAGTGACTGAATATATTAACATGTCTCTATGGTTTGTAGCTTAAGAGCAATTTATGGGACAGATGATCTAAGGAATGGACTTCATGGCAGTACCAGCTTTT